>JBAWJQ010001305.1:0-197088 GCA_037783105.1 Bactrocera zonata | reverse complement strand
CTATTACCCCTGTTTAGGCCAGCGCCTAATTTCTTTTTACCACCCCCTAGTGAGTATGTAACAAACCATTGCCAGTTAGCTGTTAATAGTTTTTCACTCAACTGTTAATAGCTTTCACTCAACTGGCAATGGTTTCGTTGAAAACTCCCACTTAGCAAGCGATTCTGCTAGTGAGGCTAAAGTACTTTTGTTTAGAGAGCGAAGCAAGGCAAGACGTTTTTCCACCGGCCACCACAACAAGCATCACCACAAGCACAAACCATAAATGTAAGTAATTTTTTGGTAATCACAAATTAATAAAATAAAAATCTCAAACATTTTAATTTGTTATATGATACACAAACTTTGTGGTTTTATTCACTAATATACTTCTGTTTTCCCGTTTTTCATATTCTCAACGATCGACGCATCGTCCATAAATTGACTCGTCGAACGTTCGAGATATATTCAACCCCTGCTTTAATCTTTAAAAGTTGAAACAGTATGAAATGTTTCTTATTTATGTATGACATGCGCACAGATTATTTTATTGGTTTTTGTTTGAACGAACCATGTGTAACTCAAAAAACATCGATTTCCATTTTGATTCTTATACCAGCAACAACGTTATCGTCTATATTTCTAAATATTATGTTGACTGTAAAAATAATTTTTTATAACAAAAGTCACATCAATAAGCGGCCGGATCTTTTAGTACATAAGTTTTAATTATTTCATAATAAATCAAGAGATATCCTTCTTTATTTAGGATTATAAATTAGAAATTGAAAAGTTTACATTTCATTTTGAATGTGCAAGTGTATGTAAGGAATTAGTATACCTATAGTAGGTATGTTAATTATATTTTTATTGGCAAATAAATGTTTGGTAGTCTTAAGTCTACATTTCTAAAGTAAATAAAAGTAAAGTTATCATATAGCAAATTCTTCATATTTTCATTTGTAAGAGCCTTTTAATTAAAATCATTTCCGTCTAGAGCCCAAAAGTACTGTTAGAGTTGGAGTCTAAAACAAATTTCAGTACCAATTTCTTATTTGCATATCTGCATACATATGTACGTATTTAGGCAAATGTAAGAAAAGGTCAATAGCATATGCTTGTGTTTTGAAGTCATGGTTATTGTTATTGTAATCCATACTCCTTTCCCATTGCGCAAACAATGGTTAAATTTTTCAACTACAATTGCTACTGCTATGATTTGTTATTGTTGTTTTTGTAGCTGTTGTTAGTTTAACCAGTGACACCGTTGTCAATATGGATATTCAGCACAAGATTCTTTGCTAGTTGACTTTGCTTAACAGCACACTTGCAAGTGCATATTTTTGCATGCGCACACAGAACATATGTGTACCTGTGTGTATATGTGTTATTACCTTCCAACTGATTGTCACAACATGCATTGTTACTGTTGTTTTAATTGTTTTTACAGCTATTGCTGGTTGGCAGAATATGGTGCTTTGTCCCTGTACATATAGTACATCACAAACATATACATATATACACGTGTGTGTAAGTTCTACAATATTTGTCCTTATTTGCTTTGTGGTTTTTACGGACTCGTGTCAATAACATTCAATATTGAAACAAATCCATCAAAAGAAGCAGTCTATTAATGCAGAAAACGCATTGGCAAATAATATATCAGTAAACATGCATATGCGCTAGAGAAAGCCGAAGTGTTGACGCTTCGCTGACAGCTTTCCATTTATCAGTCGTCTGACACATGAGTGTCGTCAAGTTGTCGACCGTAAAACTACCACCGAGTGTGGTTTTTAGCTGTTCCCTTGTATTCGAAAATCGAGGGCAATGAAATAATACATGTTCAGAGTCTTCTATATACTCTGTACACGTCGGACAGTTCGGGCTAATGTCATTGTGGAATCGGAAAAGGTAGCTTCTAAAACATCCATGTCCACTAAATATTTGGGTCAGATAGAAATCTAAGTCCCCATGTCGTCTGTCTATCCACGAGTGGATGTCCGGTATAAGTCGATGGGTCCAGCGCCCTTTGGGTGAGGAATTCCACCGCTCCTGCCACATTTTAGTAGTCTTGTTTCTCTCCTCTGTCTTTACTGATACTGTTTTAGGCGTTGATAACTGATATAAACGCCCGAGTTCATCTCCCTGGATGTCAATGGGCGGCATGCTGGCTAATACTTCAGCAGCGTCGGTTGATATAGTCCGGAAAGCACTTATTACCCGAATTGCAGAAAGCCTATGCACTGCAATTATTTGTTTAGCATACGCTTTTATATCCATTGCCTTTATCCATACTGGTGCCGCATACAGTATTACGGAACTCATTGCCTTCGCTATTAAGAATCGCCGGCTGGAACGCACACAGCCTCTATTGGTCATCATTCTCGATAGGGCATTATAAATTCTGTTTGCCTTGGCAGAAGTATACTCCAAGTGTTCTTTAAATTTTAATTTGGAATCTAATATTACTCCCAGATACTTTAATTGCGGTTACGAGGTAATCTTGCATTCCCCCATGGTGAGCTCTATTCGTTCTTCTATCTTCCTAGTGCTTATCAGTAAAACTTCTGTTTTTTCCTCCGCCAGTTTCAGACTCATAGAAGAGAACCATTGTCGTAGACTATTTAAACACTCATTACATTTATTTCTCAGGTCGGCTAATTGTTTGGCGACTGCTACCACCATGAGGTCGTCCGCATAAGCTACTAGTTTCTCGTCTGTTGGTTGCTGTCTTCTTAGCACCCCGTCATACATAAGGTTCCATAACAGTGGGCCTAACACTGAGCCTTGTGGTACTCCACTCGAGATAGAGTAGCCCTTGGTGCCTTCGTCCGTCTCAAAAATCAGCTTTCTGTTTCTAAAATAGCTCGTTATTATGTTTATGAGGTATTCAGGGGCCCGTATTTCATCCAGGGCTTTAAGTATGTCTGCCCATTTTGCTGAGTTGAACGCATTTTTGACATCCAGGGTTATCAGCACACAATACTTTTTTGTACCACCTTTCCATCTTTTTTCCACTTACTGCACATTTCGCAATATCGACGACTTCTCGTAGTGCGTCAATAGTGGATCTCTTTTTTATGAAGCCGTATTGTCTCTCTGATAATCCGCCGGCTTTTTGGATTGCTAGTTCCAAGCGGTTTCTTACAATGCTTTCGTACACTTTCCCAATCGTGTCGAGCATGCAAAGGGGTCGATATGATGAAGGTTCTTCTGGTGGCTTTTTTGGCTTTGGGAGTAAAACCAGGCGCTGAATCTTCCACGGATCGGGAAACACCTCTTCTAGTATACACGCATTGTACATGTTAATAAATAAACTGGGTCTAAGAGTTATGGCTTCTTTAAGGGCTCTATTTGGTATACCATCTATTCCGGGCGCTTTAGAGTTTTTGATTTTTTTCGCAATAGCCAATAGTTCGTCTTCTGTGACTAATAGAGGTTGCTCCGTAGCTTCGTTTCTTTTAATATAGGAAATGGATGCATATGTAGGGAATAACGCTTCGACAACCTTTTTCATAAATGATGCGTTCTTAGGTTGCTGCGACTTATTTTTGATTTTCGACATACAAATTTTGTATGCCGATCCCCAGGGGTCTATATTCGCTTCTTCACATAGTTTTTCGAAACAGGATCTCTTACTACGGATAATGGCTGACTTAAGGAGCTTTTTTTGGCATTTAAATGCTTCTCTGAGGCGGGTTTCGTTTTTCCCCTCCCTGGTTTCGCTGTGCGCGACGTCTAGCTGAGTGACAGAGCTTCCTCAGCTTGGCAGTTTCGTCGCTCCACCAGTATACCGGCTTTCGATTGTTATTGTATCTCGTCCTGCGCATAGTTGCGTCGCATGCTGCAACTAGTTCCTTCTGCACAGCGGATACTAACTGGATGGCGTCTTCGCCTGGTGCCTTTGCCGCACTCCAGACGCTCTCAAAGACCTCGGTATCAAAATCTTTTTCACGCCAACTACGTTTTCGAGAGGGATTTCTGCGAGACAGTTCCCTTTCTTGGGAGAACGACACTTCAGCGATTATAGCCATATGGTCGCTATTTGTGTAAATATCTGATACCTTCCACTTAATATGTCTGCTAAGCGTGTCGTTAGCAAACATTAGGTCTATTATAGAACCTTTATTACCCTTTTGAAACGTATTTTTTGTGCCATTGTTTAGAATCGTGAGGTTTGTTTGACTCAAAAATTCTAGAATGAGGCGACCACGGTGATTTGTCATTCTGCTACCCCAAGCAGTAGACCATGCATTAAAATCACCGGCTATTATTATTGGCGATTTGTTTCTGGTCTCTAGAGACAACTCCAGGAGAAAATCTTCAAATTCTCTAATTGTTGCGCTAGGACGAGCATAGCAGCTTACAAAATATATACCATGCATCTTCGCCCATGTAAAGCCGTTATGGACGTCTTTGGAGCGGGATGAGAAAGCTTGTCCTTTGCAGGCCCATATTGCTGCCTTTCCACTTCTATCTTTACACCAGGTGCTCTCCGAACGCAGTCTATATGGCTCGCTTAGTAAGGCGACATCTATGTTCTCTTCTTGAACTGTTTGTTTTAGCAGATCTTGTGCTGCAGCGCAGTGATTAAGGTTTAGCTGTAACAACCTCATTTTTTCATTGTTTTCATCATTTGTGCGTACTTCGGGCATGTCGTGCTTAAGACGGAGTGCTCTCCTTTGCAAAGCATACAGCTCGGGGCATTTTTGCACGCTTTTGCTACGTGTCCTGCAGCTCCGCAGCGTGTACAGAGGGCTGACCGATCAGTCTGATTAACACATTTGTGTGCTATGTGACCCAGTTGGAAGCATCTAAAACATCGGGTAATGAGTGAGTATTCTCTAAGACGGCAGACCACCCTATCTTCACTTCGCCCAATTTTAGTGCAACTTTAGCGTCTTGAGCGCGCAGACAAATAAGAGCTATTTGTGTGTCACTTCGGGTTTTCCTCATATTTTTGACGATTTTTGATTTCTCCAGGTTTTGGAACCCACACTCTTTTTTTAGTGCCTCGCAGATTTCTTCCGGTGTTGTAATTTCGTCTAAGTCATTACACACTATTGTGACGCTATGAGTTTTTGGATGTATCAGCGCCATTTCACCCACCGCTTCCTCTAAGGCGGTTTGGAATGTTTCGGCTCTCTCGTCCGCTTGATTTTTTAGCTCAATCAGTAGGTCTCCTTTCATCGTTTTTCGTATGTATGACACGTTTGATCCCAACTCTTCAAAACCGCTGTCGCTTTTTATCTTCCGGAGAATATCTGCATACGATGCACCTTCCTTTTTCGTTTTTATGATGGCGTCCGGTTTCGCTCTTATTTTCTTTTGGATCGGCTTTCTATTTTTAACAACATCCACCCATTTTTCGCATACGTTATGTTGATCCGTAATATCTATTACTTTTTTGACCTCACTGGTCATTTGTTGCACATTTTCAATTGCCTTTCTTGGCTTTTTTGTGGGGGGTAGCTCTCCCGATGCTTCTCGCAGCCGCTTTGGGGTGTTCAGCTCTTTGGAGATATGAGAAAGCTGTGTTGCTTTTTCAGCCATAATTTTCTTCTCCAGTTTCTCGGCTTTGTTATATAAGCTCATTATGGTACTCAATAAATCGCGCATAGCCTGGTTAACGTTCCTTTGACCAGCCATCATATTTTCCAACTCTTTTATTTTGCAACCCAGCTTTTTAAAGTAGTTGGACTATTCATTATTTAGTGATTTCTCTTCACTTTTGCTTGTCCGGTCAGCAGTTTCGTCACTAAATGTTGATCCAGCAGCGGTGGGTTCCTCATTTCGGCCATTGGGGGGCGTTCTCAGAATTTTAGAATTCCTCCGAAAAGGATTATCTAGTGTAAGCCCCATACTATTCTCAGAGGCCATATCTCAGTGAGAAAATAGTTGGGTACACCTGTCAATGAGTACGTTCAGTCACTGCTGCTAAAACCTAATTTATGTATGTTATAAATGGTTGGCAATGCCTAAACCAAGAGCAAAACGAAAAGGAGAAAAACGGGAAAAGGCGAAAACGGAGAACAGCTGATTGATCAAAACAAAGCGGCAAATTAAAAAAAATAAGCGCACGTTTCGCTGTTAGTAAGGGAAATAATAAAAATATAATTAGGAAAATTTGAAAATTTGCCACGAAGGGGCAGGTATTTGGAAATAAATTTTGTTTAAATTTAATTGTACTTATCAGTTTCTTTAGGTTTTGTATTCACTTGGATCGTCCGGAATTCCGGTAAGTCCCAAGCCAAATGAAGCGCGATTTCACTACGAAAAACTAGGATTATTTCACAGATAATCCAAGAGCTCAAAACAAACACATCCACCTCACTCAACACTAAATGTACATACCAGGGTGTGTGTGTGTGTATGTTTGTGTGGTGGCAAGACCATAAAAATCAAGCCAAATCAGAAGTTGTCTTTTTTTTGCAGTATTCCTGGCTCATGGTTGTCATGGTTTTCAGGTCATGAATATTGCAATGAAATATTCACTTAACGAACGAAAAACTGTGAAATTTATGCAAAACGAAATTTGCCGACAAGTTGTTTATCCTGGATATGTATGTGTATATGTGCTGCGCTTTGAGCTCACTTAATAAGACTTGAGTGAAAACTAAAACTCTTGACTTTTCACACAGAAAAGATAGCGCAAGTAACGAAATGGAGCATCAGCAGAAGATATGCAAGGTAAGGCATAGCGTAGCAATACAAAACAAACAATTTCCATCAGCATACAGGGCGTATACGCAACCGTTTGCAAATGCATTCAATTGGATGAAATATTGTACACAAACAAATGGTGCATGGAATGAGAGTAAAGCAAAAAAAAAAACACACACACACGCTTTGGCCTATACTCGCAAATATCTATTGTACTTTTCGATCACTCACTCACTTTCTCGCACTCACCGTTCGGAAATTACAAGAAAAAAAGGCAACACACAATTCCGCCAAAAGAAACTCACAAAATGTTTTTTATTAAACCTTTTTTTTACAATTATGTAGCTTTCAAAATTCTCAAAAATGTATTTCACTGAACTTTAAATTAACTTTGCTCGAATTATAAAATTTTATGTTGGCACAATATTAAAAGTTGGCACTCGGGGTGAACAGTACGGCTTTCGTTAGCGGATCGCACAAAGGGAAGAAGTGACGAACTTATTTCTCCGCCCCTTTTGTTCCCTTTTGGTTGTGGTGAAAAATGCATTGGTAACGTAGTTGTGTGTGATGTGAATTGTAGGTGGTGTAGAGATGAGTGTGGTGAATGGAGCGTGCTAGTGACGTACATTTTAATGCGGTGAGTGTAGAGTGTTCTGGATGCGGGATTATTGTTGTGGTTAGGTGTTCGGTGTTGGTTATGTGTGGTGTGGTGTGGGGCAGGAGACTGAAGCTCATTTAGCCATCCCGGCCCCCCTAGGCGAATATTTCAGCCTAGAAGTCGTTGCAACTGCTGGAGCGTAGCTACAACGTTGCTTAGGCCTGAAGTGCGGCGCGGACGGGGCGTTTGTTGCTGGCGTCGTGTCGACGTCCCATTCTGTTGCCGCCGGATACGGGAGGATGATGTGGTTAGTTGTCGACGCGATGGTGCATCCCGGCTTATTGGCGGTCGGCGTACTACACCACGGTGGTGGCTACCAGATTGTTGACCGATGTCGGGTCTGGTAGTTCGGTGCAGCATGGTGTGGTGAGGCCACATACATATCTGGTACAGGTTTCCCGAAGTACACTCATGGGTAGTGTGGGTAGGTGCCAAACAATTGAGGCAGTGGCCGTGTGCCTGGACGATGCGCAACCTTTGCTGTGGTGGCAAACCTTTAAAAATGGCGCAGTGCATCAACCGGTGCGGTCGACGACATATTGGGCACCTGATGCGCTGCGGCTCTGCTGCTGATGTGGGCGTTGACGGCAGTGCTCGCGTTCCACTACCAGGGCCGGTTGATATGGTGGTTCGGGGAGCTGCGACTGGGCCAGCCGCAACTGGGGCTGCCGCAACTGGAGCTGCCACTTGGCGTGGCACGTGGATAGTCGAGCGAATGGTTGGCGTCGGAGCGAGTGGCATGTCTGCATCCATGTTTATCTGTATGGAAGAGTATTATTTTAATTGTAAATTTGTTGCATGAAGTGGATATGGGTATGGCTGCCAAGTTGTGGCAGAAGTGGAACGTCAAGTTGATTGACCATTAGATTGTTTTGTTTGTTATTTTAAAATATTTATTATATCGGGTTTATTCGAGGGTTTTTGCGTTTAAGTTTCGATGTTATCGGCTGTCGGTAAAAAGCATAGTTTAACGAGCGGTCTTGTTAACTTCCCGGATTGCGTACGGAGATCGACTACGCGAATATGACCGTCGGAGCCTTGGTAAAGCTTCTCTATGCGGCCAAGCCGCCATTCGGTAGGGGGGAGACACTCGTCCTGAATCAGGACACAATCTCCAATCTTTGGCGCATTTTCTGTAATTTTCCATCGGTACCTCTTGTGGAGGTCCTTGATATAGTCTTCTTTCCATCGGCGACTGAAATTATGATGGAGAGTTTTAATTCTTTCCCATCTGTTTAGTAAGGATAGCGACTCCACGCATGGCTCAGGTGTGGCCAGAATGGGTGCTTCTTTGAGAAAATGCCCTGGAGTTAGGGCTTTTAAATCGGAGGTATCTTGCGAGAGAACCGTGAGGGGCCGTGAGTTGAGAACGGCTTCGATTTTAGTTAATAATGTAGTGAATTCTTCATAATTAAATTTGTAGCTGCCAGCTATCTTCTTGAAATTAGATTTGAAACTCTTTACAGCTGATTCCCATAGACCACCCATATGAGGAGCGCTTGGGGGTATAAATTGCCAATTGATACCTTGGGGGGCGTACTTTTGTACGATGTCAGGTGATACTTGTTTAAAGAAATCCACGAACTGTTTCTCTGTGGCTCGTTGAGCTCCAATGAATGTTTTGCCATTATCGCTCATGATTTTGGATGGAAAGCCACGTCGTCCGACGAAGCGAGCAAATGCCGCGAGAAAAGCCTCTGTCGTCAGATTAGTGCATAGCTCAAGGTGGACTGCCTTAGTCGTGAAACATACAAAGACAGCCACATAGCCTTTCATGAGAGTAGGAGATCTTAGCATGGACGCCTTTATTTGAAAAGGCCCAGCAAAATCGACACCTATGGTGGTGAAAGGTAGAGCGAAATCGCAGCGTTCAGGTGGAAGTGCTGCCATAATCAGCGTTCGCATTTTTTGCTTATGCATAGTGCAGATCTTGCACATGAAAATGCATTTCTTGATTTGGGGCTTCAGACGTGGTATGTAATACTCTTGTCGTACCATATGTTGCATGAGGCGATGTTCGGCGTGTAGCATTAATATGTGGATGTATTTCAGGAATAATGTGGCAAATGGAGACTTCTCAGGTATGATTATGGGGTGGCGTTCGTTATACGTAAGGCTGGAATTAGCAAGCCGGCCGTTTGCACGAAGCAGGCCTTTCGTGTCTATAAATGGGTTTAGTACTAAGAGTGAGCTCTTTTTGTCAATTGGCTTCGATTCTCTTAGTAACCCAGGTCGCGGCTGAAATAGCGCGCTTGGGTTGATGCGATAAGAGCGACCTTTGCCTTTTCTAAATCTTGGTGCGTCAATGTATCGCATTGGGAGCAAGTTGCTCCCTTTACCTTAGGCTTGAGTCGCTCTGTGAATTTAAGAATATAGGCGACTACTCTGAGTGCTCGGGAGAACGATGAAAATCGTTCAAGGATGTCATTATCCAATATTGTGTGGTAGGTGTCGATTTTTCGACTTTTGGGGGCAAATTTGTTGCGCATTGGCGATTGTGGCCAGGAATCGGGAGATTCTGTTAACCACCGGGGGTCATTCCACCATAGGGTGGTGGTGGCGAAATGCAGGGGTTTGGACCCTCTTGTACCTAGATCAGCAGGATTGTCAGCATTGGCAACGTGTCGCCAAGTGGCTGATCCTACTAGGTCAAGTATTTGCGCCGTTCTATTAGAAATATATGTTTTCCACGCGTGTGGTGGCTTTTCTAACCTGGCTGGAACTATTTCGGAATCAGACCATAGATATAATTTGTATTTTGCCATGTTTAAGTGGGTCTGCACTACGGAAACTAGCTTTGCTAGTAGCACAGCGCCACAGAGTTCAAGTCGTGATAGACTTATGCTTTTTAGAGGCGCAACTTTTGCTTTTGCCACTAGTAGGTGGCTTGTAGTTGCAATATCGCTTTGTGTGCGCACATATATAGTGGCACAATATGCCTTTTCAGAGGCGTCGCAGAAGCCGTGTAGTTCCACTTTGTATTCGGGTTAATAATTTACCCATCGTGGAATTTGTATCTACGAAATGTCGGTCAGATTATTAGCGAACTGGGACCATCTTTCTAAGCGAAGAGGTTTCACTTGTTCGTCCCAGTCAGTTCCGTCTAGCCATAATTCTTGAATCAGGATTTTCGCTTGTATCATAATTGGCGAAAGCCATCCTGCGGGGTCGAAAAGTTTTGCCACAGAGGAGAGAATTTGGCGTTTTGTAATGGCGGATAATGCGGATATGGACTCAGTCGTGTATGAAAACTGGTCCGATATCGCATTCCGTTGGATGCCCAGTGTTTTTGTTGTACTTTCCTTTTCGAATATAAGGAAATTAGTATCCAACAAATTGTTGTTTGGTATATTTTTCAAGATATTTGGGTGATTTGCTGTAAACTTTTTTAAAGGAAACCCTGCGGTGTTGAGGGCCTTTATAACTTGTGATAAGGACTCGTATGCTTGAGAGAGGCTGTGGCTCCCAGACAAGATATCGTCTACATACGTTTGTGTTTTTAAGATTTTTGTTGCCAGAGGAAATTCTGACTTTGTGTCTTCTGCCAGTTCGTGGAGTGTAGGGATGGCTAGATATGGGGCACAGTTTACGCCAAAGGTAACTGCTTTCAATTTAAAGTCGCGTATTAGACTATTGGCAAATTTTCGGAAAATAATCCGCTGAAAATCTTGATCATCTTTATGAACCAGTATTTGTCGATACATCTTTTCGACATCCCCATTGAATACGTATTTGTACATACGCCAGTTCAATATGAGGAGCATTAGATCTGGTTGGAGTGTGGGTCCCGTAAATAAAATATCATTTAGGGAATTACCCGAGCTCGTGGATCTTGATGCATTGAAGACAACTCGAACTTTTGTGGTTTTTTTGTCAGGCTTTACTACTGCATGATGTGGCAAGTAGAATGAGTAATATTTGCCTTTTATGATTTTTTCGCATGGGCTTACTTCCTCCATGTGGTCTAAATGGAGGTATTCTTCTAAGACACCATCATAATTTTTTTTTAAGCTCATCTTTTCTAAGTAGGTTTGTTTCCATACTTAGAAAGTGCTGTATTGCAGAGGTTCGAGAGTGACCTAAGGCGAGTGTGTCTGGAAATTGTTGTTTTCGAGGTAGTCGTACGACATACCGACCATTATCTGATCTAGTAGTTGTGGCCTTGTAAAAGTCTTCACAATACTGATCTTCTGGTGTTGTACTTGCAATGGGGGGGAGTTCTTCTAACTCCCAAAATTTTCTCAATTGTGAACTGAGGTACTCATTTGAGATTTCCTCAACTTGAGCTGTCATTGTTGTGACTGGTTCCGCAACTAGTCCACTTAGGACCCAACCGAAAATGGTATTTTGCGCCAGAAGTGTTTTCGAAATTTTTTCAACCCCTTCTATTATAATTTGTGATATAAGGTCGCTGCCTAATAGAAGGTCCATTTGAGCGGGGGTGTTGCAGTTGGGATCTGCTAGCTTTAGGTGTGTAACCTTTTGCCAATTCTTGCTATTTATATGATAGCTTGGAAGCATGTTCGTGAGTTGCGGAAAGACTATTGCATCTGCTTTTTAGGGTAATGGGGCAGATTTTGTTGGAGTTTTGAACTACTCTTCCGCCCATTCCCGTAATTTCGAAATTGGCTAATTTTGTAGGTAGTTGTAGCCTATTTTGTGCCCTAGACGCAATAAATGATCTTTGTGATCCTTGGTCTATTAAGGCCCTGAGTTTAAACAGTTCTCCTCGGTGTTCGATGGAGACGACTGCTGTTGGTAGTAGTAACATACTTTGGATCTCGCTGTGCAGCGTTTGAGTTTTTAATGCCTTGAAGCAGCATGGTGTCTCTTGGCAAAATTCGGGATTTTGTGTTTCGGGAGTTGCGGTTGCAACTAAACCCGTGGCTCTTTTTGAGAGAGCGCTACTTTGAGGTGTGTTGGGGAAGTTATTTAAGTGCAACATAGAATGATGCCTTTTGTGGCAATAAACGCAGTTAAATTTGCTTTCGCAATTACTGAGATTGTGTGAGTGGGACAAACAGTTTGTACAGAGTCTTTTCGATCTGACAAAGTTGTTCCTTTCATTGGTATTAAGTTTTTTAAACTTTTCGCAAGATTTTAGCTTGTGCCCTCCTTTACACAGTGCGCATGACGTTAATTTATTTTGTTCAGATGGGAACGATTGATTTTTAAAAAAGCTTATGTTTAAACTGTTGTTGTTACTAGCTTGGGGTCTAATGAAACTTCGATTTAGGTCGTGTAGGACGTTTTTTGTTTTGACCGTCTTTTTATCTACCCTTTCCGCAATTTCGTATTGGGTAGTTAAGAAATCTTTCATCTGTTGCCACGTTGGGCATTTTCTTCGTGATGAGAGCGATTGCTCCCACAGAAGCAAAGATTTTTCCGGTAATGCCGCGGAGCATATGTTTACCAGTATGGGGTCCCAATTGTCTGTGGGAATATTCTGTGTCGATAGAACCGACAAACAATTTGAAATAGTGGATTGAAGTTTTATGAACTCCTCACTTGTTTCTTTCTGGATTTTTGCTAAGTTCATTAATATGGTGACTTGTTGGTCGACCAATATTCTTTCATTCTCGTATCGTTCTTTTAGAGCTTCCCAAGCCAAATTGAAATTGTAGTCATTTAATGCGAACTGTTTGACTATTACGCCTGCTTGACCTTTGGTTTTGTATCTGAGGTGATACAGTTTTTGCCCTTGTGATAATTTAGGATGGTTTATGTACACGGCCGTAAACATGTCCCGGAAGGACGGCCATTGTTCATAACCTCCGTGAAATATTTCTGTATCGCATGCTGGCACTTTAAGGTGAATGCCTGAACTCGCCTCTTGGTTTTGAATTTGTGGCAGCTCTACTCTCGGTTGTGGAGTAGGTGCAATTGCTTTAATTAATTTCAATTGATCGGAGATCATGGCTTTTGTCTCTTCAATTGGTCAAGGCAATTTTCATGTTTGGCGTAAGCCGAGGATTTGAAATTTTCGGGTAGATCTGAGTCGTCAGTTTCTACTATCGCGTCATATGCAGATTGGAGACGTGTCCAGAAATTGTCAATATTTTGATTTTTGATTTCTAGCACCGATTCAGAGTTATCTTGAATCGGTGAAGATGAAAATCGAGTGCAGTATCTTATTAAGCTGCCACTCTCAGAAATGAATTTAGCGTAAGAAATATCTTTCCCCCTTTTTTGATTTGTAGCACCTTGTTTCGAGCGTGTAGCTTCTGCGGGTGTACTTGGGCTTTTGTCATCAGAAATCATTTTCGGAATTTTTAAAAATTGAGTAGATTTTGAATCTTTAGAGTCTGTGCTTGAAGAATCCATTTCGCACTAAACAGCTGATTTCTGTTTATTTTATTTTTTTCACCACAGTATGGTGAAAAGCGATTCGCGCTAAAGCTTTAAGTTTTATAAATATTTGCACAGAATACCAAAAAGCTTTTGGCTTGATAAAAATCTTGATCAATAAACAATATTTTGATAATTTGTTAAGTGCACAGAATCGGTCTGTTAGTATCAATAAATTAATAAAGGTGAATTTTTTAGTATAAATTCAGATTAATGTAAAAACTCGAAAACTCTTTTACGTAATTAAGAGTTTTTATTTCCGAATTACCGATTATTTTATTGAAATACGCGTATGTCGTGTTATGCAGTATTTTAGAAATGTTTAGGCAATAATAATAATAAATATATTGTACATATATTGTATTTTATATGTGTGTATATGTATATATATATATGTATATGTATTCTTTTTTTTGTTTGTTTGCGGACTTATTCGAATACCCTCGTATAATATATTTGATGTATTCTATAATACATATACAGGGTAGGCCATTTAAAGTTGACCCATTTGCCCATTTGCCAAAATTAAGGCGTCGCGGATAATCAGCTGGGTTTAGTTTTTGTGCCATTTGAATTTTATATGGAAACATCTTCAAATCTTTATGAATTATGCGTCGGAGAGTGGTGCGAGAGATGTCTAATTCCTGAGAGCGGCGATAACTCGATGTCGATGGAGTCTCCTCAACACTGGCTCGTACAGCTTCGATATTTTCATCAGAACGTCTTGTGCGTTGTCTGGATGCATGACTGGCATTACTGAGATTACCGGTGTTCACAAATTTTGCGTATGAAGACTTAATTGTGTTCTTAACTGGAGCACTTTTCACTTTATTTTTTTTGCGAAACGCACGTTGAGTTAACACAATTGAAAAGTTATTTTGAATATAAAGCTGAACAATTTCAGCGCGTTCTTTTGGAGTGTACTGTTCCATGGTATAAATTGCCTTCGAATGACGCTTCTAACGCGGTATGACATTAACCGATTTGTCAGCGCTGTTAAAAGTTACAGCGTTGCCAGATGGGTCAACTTTAAATGGCCTACCCTGTATGTATGTGTGTATATATATGTATATATATATATACAGTGGCGTGCACAAATGAGTACATAATTCATTTCTTTACTTTTCTGAACGATAAAATAAGTAATAACAAAGAAAATAAAAACAAATATTTTTTCGTTTATTCGTTGTTCCATTCTGAATAAAACAACAAAAAATTCAAAACATAAAGCAACAAATTCATAGAGATAAAAAACCATAACGAAAATAACTCGCATGTACTCAATTTTGCACTTTTGTATGTACTCAGCATAAAGCCAGTTTATACCGTTAGTTTTGAATTGTTTGCTATCGTCTACGACCAGTAATGCAAATTTATGTGTAAAAACGTGTGATTAGTAATAAATAAAGTGTTATATCAAGTGTACCGCAATAATATTCTGTATTTAAAAAAATTAAAAAGTTATCGCGTGATGTGGAGAATAATGTAGTTTCCTTAACAAATAATGGTGCTTCATCTCGGGAAATAGCCAAGGAGTTATATATTAGTCAATCTGTGGTCATTCGCGTTCAAAAAAGACGACATACTGCTCCCAAAGAGCAAACCAAAGGCCGCCGCAAACTGTTGACCTACGCGGATGCACGTCTTATGATGGCAGAAATGAGGCAGAACAAGACCATTACACCGAAAAATACTTTAGTTGCCAAAAATAAGCACGATAGTGAATGGACAGCACGACGAGCGCTCCACAACATTGGCTATATTTCAGCCGTTAAAAAAAATAAACCTGCATTGCCCAAAGAGAACCAAAAGGCGCGAATGAAATTTGCAAGAGGGCATAAAAATTAGACGCTAAATGACTGGCAACGAGTTATTTGGTCAGATGAATCAAAATTTAATCGTTTCCAATCGGACGGTAAGCAGTACTGCTGGCGTCGCCCTGGTGATACCATTCAACGCCACCACATCAAGCAAACTGTGAAGCATGGTGGTGGAAACATCATGGTTTGGGGATGCTTTACTTGGTGGCATATTGGGCCATTGCACAGAATTGAAGGTATAATGAAGAAGGAAGACTACCTCACCATTTTGCAGACTCATCTTCCCGAGTTCGTTGGCAAGTGTGCCTATCCTGAAGAAGAAGTCGTGTTTCAGCAGGATCAGGGATAATGGGATGCCCAACTTATTCCAGTGTGAGAGCGCCTCAAAATAAGCGTTTTTTATAACATTTTCCATTATGGCCAGATCGAACAAAATAAAAATTTTTGGGCATTTTAAATTAAAACACCCAACATTTAGTACGAATAAAAACTACTATATAGTGGTTATTTATTATATGGAGAAACTATTTAAATCTTTTTAAAGTATATTAGAACAATTGACTTTTGAACTTTCAATACCCAATAAAAGGATTTAAGCTTTTTAGCTCTTAATCAATAAATGTTTTTAATAAATTTCCATTGAAAATAATACAATGATGAATCACATTACAAAACGTTTCATCAAATACCTTTAAATATCATAAATTTATTTAATTTTCATTGTTGAACATTTTTTATAAGTGGTCTTGAAGGATGCAACAAATCCCTCCGTTTTCATATTTTTTTGGTAAGATTTCAATCTGGCCATCGCTCGTTTCCAATTGCTAAACGTCAAAACCACCTCAATCCAGTCAACTGTCAAAGTGACCCAAAGCATACTGCGAAAATAGTGAAAAAATGGTTGAGTGAGCAAAATTTTCATCTGATGAATTGGCCAACCCAAAGCCCCGACCTCAACCCGACTGAGAATTTATGGTCAATCGTGGGAAGACGGCTGGGGTTGTACCAATCAGCTCCATCAAATCTAGAAGAGCTGTGGGCACGAGTACAGCTAGAATGGCAGAATGTACCAAAAGAAATAATACAGGAACTGGTTGAAAGCATGCCAAAGCGTATTAATATGGTACTAAAAAATAAGGGGTTATGGACCAAGTACTAAAAAAGTGCTCCACTAACAACTTTATTGAAAAGTGCAAAATTGAGTACATGCGAGTTATTTTTGTTATGGTTTTTTATCTCTATGAAGTTGTTGCTTTATGTTTTGAATTTTTTGTTGTTTTATTCAGAATGGAACAACGAATAAACGAAATAATATTTGTTTTTATTTTCTTTGTTATTACTTATTTTATTGTTCAGAAAAGTAAGGAAATGAATTATGTACTCATTTGTGCTCGCCACTGTATATGTATATACATATTTTTTTTATTTTTTTGTTGTTTGAGGACTTATTCGTATGCCCTCGTATTCACTTTATTAGTTACAGGCGTCAATACTCTTTGTATACGTTCCTGGTATGTATGCGCTATAATATAATAAAAAGTATGCAGCGAAGACAAAAGGAAATATTTCCCAATGTAAGTATATGTATATATTTGTTGCTGTACCGGCCCGTTTATGTATTAATAAATATCGATAAATGTGGGATAATTATTACAAATATTCAAATTTGATTATTTTATATTTAATACTCCCCTTTTCTGCATATAGATTCAAGTATATTTAAGGATATTTACTTGTAAGTATATAATGATGGTATTGTTTTTGCGGTTTTTTGTTATTGCGCGACACGAATCAAAAGAGAGTTCACCATGCGTAAGTGTTCACCTCTTTTTGACAATATGTTACGATATTAAAATTTTCAACTTCGTATAATATAATACGGAGTTGTTACTAGTTAATATGTATGCATGTATGTTCGAATTTATTATGTCTCTAATTTCTCTTCTTGTATTTTTATTGTGCCTTTTGCTTATTTATTTTAGTTATACTGCTTACTGTTTTGAGGAACAGAAGGAGTATTGCGGAAAATCTTGCAAGTGGATACTTGAATTTAAATTGTTGTTAAATTAGCTTGTTACGTGTGTTCGTAACACTGGGGTAATCAAATAGCCAAATAAAATATATATATATATATATATATATATTTTGTTTTTTACTGTTTTATATATATAGAAGATATATGTATATAATTAAAATTTGCGCGGTTTATGCCGTTCAAACGGATTATATTAAATATAATTCCGTTTGTTATCATACATATGTACATACATATATTAAATATAAATGAGAAACGAAACACTTACTTTATCTCGCCTCAAGGGGTTTTGGGGGATAGTAAGCTTTTGTAAACGAGTTATATGCCTGTGTGCTCCGATTTTCCTGTTGTGTTGTTATTATGTTGTATTAATGCTTTTGTTTTTTTTGGCCGATCGCGCCCGAATGATGTTTAGAGTTAGATTTTTATAACGCGGCGCGCTCGTTTGATTATGATTTGTTACTTTTTATGTATTATAATTTGTTTTAAAAACTTAATTTTTATTTTATTATGTTGAACAGTTTTGCTGCCAAAAACTTGCAAACAAAGTACTAATCACTCTCACGATGGCTAAATAAAAATGCTCAAGTATTTAAAGTGCCCAATAGTTTAACGTTTATTTAAAACTTATAAAAATATAATGTTCTATTTGAAATTCAAATACACGTATACGGAGTGGGGAAAATGTCAACCGCATCGATGAGTGATCGGAGGAAGTGAGGTTTTATTCATCCCAGTGCGCAATAGTTGTAGAAAGACGTTGACTTCTAGCGAGTTTGGTACAATGGACGAAAGCTGCTCACAGCGCAGTATAGAGCGGAACTATATATATAAATTTAATATTTACGCGGCGCAGCGGAGAACCGAATGTATCAAAACCGAATGTATGTAAATGTGCGGCTTGTATAGATCGAATGCAACGAGTGTCTGACGAATTGAATGTGCTGGCGAAAGGTGTCGACGCGGCGCAGTTTAGAAGCGAAAGTGTATCTGCTTTCTCTTTGTCCATCCTTTTTGATGCGTGAGTTGGTGTGTGGTGAGTTGCGTTGAAGTGTCATCAGCTGTGATGAATTACGCTGTTGCATTAGGATGCGCCAGTTTTTCCGTGTAGAGGGGGTGGATGCTTAACTCATTTAAACAATGTTTTTACACATGAACATGTAATTATATAGCTGTGTTCATATATATATGTATATGTTATTGTTTTTTAAAAATGAACTTCGTTTCTGTATTTTGTTAATATTTCTTTTTATCTCCTTTTTTTCACAGCACTCCGCTTAACTTTTTACTTCAACTTGGTTTTATTCTTTTTATTTCGTTTTTATATTTATTAAATTCACTGCACTCTTTATGTTTATAAAAGTTTTAAATTTGTTTTTTTTCCTATTGTGCCTTTCTGTAGGCTCGAAGGACCATGTACTTTTCGATCACTTTCCTCGCACTCACCGTTCGGAAATTACAAGAAAAAAAGGCAACACACAATTCCGCCGAAAGAAACTCACAAAATGTTTTTTATTAAACCTTTTTTTTACAATTATGTAATTTTCAAAATTCTCAAAAATGTATTTCATTGGACTTTAAATTAACTTTGCTTGAATTATAAAATTTTATGTTGGCACAATATTAAAAGTTGGCACTCGGGGTGAACAGTACGGCTTTCGTTAGCGGATCGCAAAAAGGGAAGAAGTGACGAACTTGTTTCTCCGCCCCTTTTGTTCCCTTTTGGTTGTGGTGAAAAATGCATTGGTAACGTAGTTATGTGTGATGTGGATTGTAGGTGGTGTAGAGATGAATGTGGTGAATGGAGCGTGCTAGTGACGTATATTTTAATGCGGTGAGTGTAGAGTGTTCTGGATGCGGTATTATTGTTGTGGTTAGGTGTTCGGTGTTGGTTATGTGTGGTGTGGGACAGGAGACTGAAGCTCATTTAGCCATCTATAGACTCAAACATGCTCGTGTTTTGGAGTTCTAAGCGATGTGCAAAAAAGTTAAAATAGCTGCAAAAAATTTCAAAAAAGAAGTAATACAAACACTAGGTAACGGAGGTAAAGGAGAGTATTAAAAAGTAATAAAAGTTATTAAAAGGCATGCAAAAGAAATGAATAATAAACCATTAAAGGACTACTTAAGAATATCAATCTCACTCGCTGAGCTGCGGTAAAATTAACTGTGAAGCAGCAAACAGGCACGTAAAATAGGTTATTGGAGTTGTTGTGGCCTATATAAGCAATTTGGAAATAGAGAATTTATTAATTTTGTACTTTAAGAGTGTAGAAGAAGGTTGTTAATATGATAGTTCTCACCGGAAGTTTGGAAGTTAGCAGTAACGATTTATAATAATGAGGAAGATATCAAGTCCCGGCCTTCAAAACTCCATTACATTTAGAGAATTTTTAAAACCAATATTTTATTCTTCAACAAATACAAATGCATACATACATATATGACTGGTAAATTCTACACAAATGTTACCCTTCCTTTTCCATCGCACTATAGCAGGATAAGAGAACTGAATACTTTTTTGGATTTTATGAATTTTGTATTATACTCGTAAAACAATGAAATCGTTAACTTTGGCTGCATTAAAGCAGTAATACACTTCAGAAGTGTTTTCCTTATAGCATACCAAAAAAGCGAATAAAAGATCTTTTCCTGATAATGATAGATTCGTTTCTATAACAACTGTACGCTATAGCGGTCTAAAATAAAAAAGTTTCTTCATCTTAATCTGAGCCAGGTTTGTGAAGCTATCTCTTTAAATAAAAAGTTTTCCATGCAAAGATATGAGTTTGATAATACACTTTCTATGGCAGCTACATATATACTATAGTGAACAGATATTGGTGGTTCCGACGAATGAACGAAGAAAAATGCTTGTAATATTTCATCTCAATAGATATCTCAAAAGGGGAATAGTTCGCGTATATACAGACAGACAGATAGACACACAGATGCACATGACTCAGCTCTGATGCTAACCATTTATATATATGAACAATGTACATATATATTTTCGGGGAGTTACAAACATCGTTCCAACACAATACACCCTGTGTTTAATGTGAAAATATTATTAACCTATTAATAGCAGTCTTCATGATTTTAACTACTATTCGATCAGCAGTTTGAGCTTTTACGATCCTGCCCGTTGCTAAGTGGAGTATGTTTGTTCCTATGTGAATAATATTTGTTAATACATAGCCACAATCCACTTTTCATAAAATTTTAGTCAGCTTATAAAAAATAAATAAAAAGTTAGAGGGTAAGATATATATTTGTATATTCGAATCTTCTTCTATTTGGGATGTTGTCTAGCAAATAAAGGTTCCTTAACCACCGCCAAATTAGCCGTTTCTTAAAAAGACTTTAACATAATCAAACATAAATGTTCGAAGCACTAAAAGCAGTGCATACGCAAATCTCTAAAATATCTATAATTTTATTTTATAAATTCTCTTCCTTTCACACTCCTGTAGCCGAAAGAATTTGGAGCCAGAAACATCTTTACACATACTTCCACTGAATAAACAACAGCAACAAATAGTTTTCTTCTATAACAATAACAATGTATTAGACAATCTAATGGGATTGCGTTCTGTTTGAAGCAGCAGTGTCCAAAACACCTTTTATCTTTTAGCACACTTACCACTTTCACTTTTACTTTCAAATAAAACCACTCGGTTAAGGGATAAAAGTAATCAATCAGTTTTAATGATATTTTAATGTATTTACACGGTAAATCGAGGCTCTTTGAACAAGATTGCCGGAATAAGGTGCAATTAACAAGCAAACGTTAATGTTAATTATTGAAATGTGCGGATGAGCGAAAAAGGCGCGAGGTCAAGCGGCGATGCGTAAGCTCCGTGTTTTAGTCAAAACGAGACTGATCTTGAACTTTTTTGTTGACCCCCTTTTCACCAGTGTGGTATGTGTTTGCGTGTGTGGATGTCCTCTCGCGTGTGGGTAGTGTTGATGTGTGGGTCCTGTGGAATGTAGGTCTGTGTGTGTGGTGTATTGATGGTGGTGGTGTATTCGTGTAGTGGCATTAGGAGGGGGCGGCTTATCTCATTTAGCCATCCCGGCCCCCTAGGCGAATATTCAGCCTAGCAATCTTTGGAGTTGTTGGAGTGTGGCCACTACGTTGCTGAGTCCAGAAGCTGGGCGATGCTGCGGCGCTTTTAGACGACGCCTGGTTGATGCCACGTGGTGCGAACGCCATTGATGGGGCGCAGGCCGGGCTGCAGTAGTTCGGCGTCGCACCGTCCGGTTTCCTTGCGTTGATCTACCCGTGCTTGGGGCAGCTGGCCGACCTACATCGCGTCGTGGGGTCCTGTGCAGCAGCGTATGATGTGGTCTGCCACACGTGTGGCATAAATCGGCTGACACACACTCCTGCGTCCCATGCGTGTGCGACAGGCAGTTGAGGCAGTGCTCATGTGCCTGGGCCACACGCTGTCGTTGGGTTGGTGTTAGCTCCTTAAAGAGCCCACAGTGTTGGAGTCGATGTTTCCGGCGACATAGCGGGCATCGAATGCGACGCGGCTCGACTTGAGCGGATGGCGCTGATGGGGCTGCTCGTGAACCACTACCAGAAGCAGCAGTCGATACTGTCGCATTGGTTGAGCGGGGCGGAGGAGTAGGCCCAATACGTGGTCCGTTGGTGGCTGACCGAACAGTTGGTGCTGTAGGCATGTCCACGTCCATCTTGAACTCTGTAAGAAATTGTTATTGTTAACGGTTGGTTGCGGGTTGCGATTTTATTGATTTATTGTCGTTTGCGTTACGGCATTATGTTCGGATTGTTTGGTTAGTATCGGATTTTCGTTATTATCCGCGGTTGGTAGAAAGCATAATTTAACCAGCGGTCTGGTGAGTATTCCGCTTTGAGTACGGAGATCAACGACGCGGATGTGACCGTCTGAGCCATAATGGAGCTTTTCTATACGGCCAAGTCGCCACTCGGTAGGTGGGAGACAATCGTCGTTAATAAGTACACAATCTCCAAGCTTTGGGGCATTTTCTGATGTTTTCCATCGATACCTCTTGTGGAGGTCCTTTAAATAGTCTTCTTTCCATCTGCGACTGAAATTATGATGGAGAATTTTAATTCTTTCCCATCGATTTAATAAGGATAGCGACTCCACGCCTGGCTCAGGTGTGGCCAGAATGGGTGCTCCTTTGAGAAAGTGCCCTGGTGTTAGGGCTGTGAGATCTGAGGGATCTTGCGAGAGTGTTGTTAGTGGCCGTGAATTGAGAACGGCTTCAATGCGAATTAATAGAGTTGTAAATTCTTCGTAATTAAATTTGTAGTTTCCAGCTACTTTTTTTAAGTGGGATTTGAAGCTTTTTACAGCTGATTCCCATAAACCACCCATATGAGGAGCTCTTGGGGGATGAATTGCCAATTAATGCCTTGGGGGGCGTACTTTTGTACAATCTCAGGGGAGACTTGTTTAATAAAGTCCACAAACTGTTTTTCTGTGGCTCTTTGAGCTCCGATAAAGGTTTTTCCATTGTCGCTCATAAGTTTGGACGGAAAACCGCGTCGTCCGACGAAGCGAGCAAATGCCGCGAGAAAAGCCTCTTTTGTCAGATTAGTACATAGCTCGAGGTGCACTGCTTTTGTCGTGAAACAGAAAAAGACAGCCACGTAGCCTTTCATTAGGGTAGGAGACCTTAGCATGGACGCCTTTATCTGAAAAGGCCCAGCAAAATCAACACCTGTGATAGTGAAAGGCAGAGCGAAGTTGCAGCGTTCCGGTGGAAGTGCTGCCATAATCTGCGTCCTCATCTTCTGTTTATGCATAGTGCAGATCTTGCACATGAAAATGCACTTTTTTATTTGAGGCTTAAGTCGGGGAATATAAAACTCTTGGCGGATTATATATTGCATTAGGCGATGTTCCGCGTGCAACATTAGTATATGTATATACTTGAGTAACAATGTTGCAAGTCGAGACTTCTCTGGTATTATTAGAGGATGGCGTTCGTTATATGTCAGGCTTGAGTTAGCAAGCCGACCATTAGCACGAAGCAGACCTTTCGTGTCCAGAAATGGATTTAGTACTAAGAGTGAGCTCTTTTTGTCAATCGGCTTCGATTCTCTTAGTAGTGACATCTCGCAGCTGAAGTGGCGCGACTGAGTATACGTGATAAGAGCGACCTTTGCCTTGTCTAGGTCTAGGTGCGTCAATGTATCGCCTTGGGGATATACTGTGCGTATTCCCTTAATTCTAAGTTTGAGTCGCTCTATGAAGTTGAGCATATAAGCGATTACCCTGAGGGCTCGAGGGTATGATGAAAATCGCTCAAGGATGTCAGTATCATCCAATGCCGTGTGAAAGGAGTCGATTTTCCGACTTTCGGGGGCAATTATATTGCGTATAGGCGATCGTGGCCAAGAATCAGGAGATTCTATCAACCATCGGGGGCCATTCCACCAGAGGGTGGTAGTGGCAAGGTGCAGTGGCTTGCACCCTCTCGTTCCTAGATCGGCAGGATTATCAGCACTGGCTACGTGACGCCAAGTGGCTGATCCCACTAGGTCAAGAATTTGAGACGTTCGGTTAGAAATATACGTCTTCCATGCATGTGGAGGTTTTTCTAACCAGGCTAATACAATTTCGGAATCAGACCAGAGATACAATTTATATTTGGTCATATTTAGATGCGTTTGCACCATGGATACTAGTTTGGCTAGTAGTAGCGCACCACATAGTTCCAGTCGTGGCAGACTTATTGTTTTTAGCGGAGCCACCTTTGCTTTGGCTACCAGTAGGTGACTGGTGGTCGTTGTGTCAGATTGTGTGCGCACATAGATGGTTGCACAATATGCCTTTTCAGAGGCATCACAGAAGCCATGTAGTTCGACTTTGTGCTCTGGGGCATAATTTATCCATCGTGGGATTTGTATCTGTGAGATATCTTTCAGATTACACGCGAACTGGGACCACTTTTCTAAACGAAGTGGTTTCACTTGTTCATCCCAGTCAGTTCCGTCTAGCCACAATTCTTGTATTAGAATTTTTGCTTGTATCATAATTGGCGAAAGCCATCCTGCGGGGTCGAAAAGTTTTGCCACCGAGGATAAAATTTGCCTTTTTGTTATAGCTGATAGTGCGGATATTGACTCATTAGTGTATGAAAACTGGTCAGATATCGCATTCCATTGTATCCCCAAAGTTTTTGTTGTGCTTTCCTTTTCGAATTTAAGGAAATTAGTGTCTAAAAGATTTTCTTTGGGTATGTCTTTTAAAATATTAGGGTGGTTCGCCGTTATCTTTTTCAACGGAAACCCTGCAGTATTGAGCGCTTGTGTCACTTGTGCTAGTGACTCGTATGCCTGTGGAAGATTGTGGCTTCCGGACAGAATGTCGTCTACATACGTTTGTGTTTTCAACACTTGTGTTGCCAGAGGAAATTCTGACTTTGTGTCTTCTGCCAGCTCGTGGAGTGTACGAATGGCGAGGTATGGGGCACAGTTTACGCCAAAGGTAACTGTTTTTAATTTAAAGTCGCGTAGTGGACTATTGGGAGATTTTCGGAAAATAATTCGTTGAAAATCTTGATCATCATCATGTACGACTATTTGTCGATACATTTTCTCAACATCCCCATTGAAAACGTATTTGTATATACGCCAATTTAGTATGAGGAGCATTAAATCTGGCTGAAGCGTGGGTCCCGTAAATAAAATGTCATTTAGGGAATTCCCTGAACTTGATGATTTTGATGCATTAAAGACAACTCTTACCTTTGTGGTTTTTTTGTCTGGCTTTATTACCGCATGATGTGGCAGGTAAAAAGAATTGT
The DNA here is from genome assembly GCA_037783105.1 of Bactrocera zonata. Classification (NCBI taxonomy): domain Eukaryota; kingdom Metazoa; phylum Arthropoda; class Insecta; order Diptera; family Tephritidae; genus Bactrocera; species Bactrocera zonata. The sequence goes on along the minus strand of JBAWJQ010001305.1, from coordinate 171,773 downwards.
ATTTACCTTTTATAATTTTTTCGCCAGGGCTGACTTCCTCCATGTGGCTTAAATGGAGGTATTCTTCTAAAACCCTATCGTATTCTGGTTTTAGCTCGCCTTTTTTAAGTAGGTTTTTTTCCATACTTAAAAACTGTTGGATAGCAGAGGTACGAGAATGACCTAAGGCGAGTGTGTGGGGAAATTCTGGCTTTAGTGGTAGTCGTACGACGTACCGGCCATTATCTAATCGAGTAGTTGTGGATTTGTAAAAATCCTCACAATATCGATCTTCTGGGGTTGTGATTGATATGGGGGAGTTCTTCTAACTCCCAAAACTTCCTGAGTTGTGTATTGAGGTATTCGTTTGAGATTTCCTCAACTTGAGTTGTCATTGTTGCGACTGGTTCCGCAACTAGTCCGCTTAGGACCCATCCGAAAATGGTATTTTGCGCCAGAAGTGTTTCTGTAATTTTCTCAACACCTTCGAGAATAATTTGAGGTATGAGATCGCTACCTAATAGAATGTCTATTTGAGCGGGAGTGTTGCAGTTGGGGTCTGCTAACTTAAGGTGTGAAACCTTTTGCCAATGCTTGCTATTTATATGATAGCTTGGAAGCATGTTTGTTAGTTGCGGTAAGACAATAGCTTCTGCTTGAATGCGCTTATCCGCTTGGGGGAAATAAGGGTAATGGGGCAGATTTTGTTTGAGTTTTGTACTACTCTTCCGCCCATTCCCGTAATTTCAAAATTAGCTAGTTTCGTTGGCAGTCGTAGCCTACTTTGTGCCCTTGACGCTATAAAAGATCGTTGAGATCCTTGGTCTATTAAGGCCCTAAGTTTAAACAGTTCTCCTCGGTGCTCGATGGAGACCACTGCTGTGGGTAATAATACACTGCTTTGGTTTTCGCTGTGTAGCGTCTGAGTTTTTAAAGCCTTTGAGCAGCATGGTGCTTCTTGGCAATTTTCTGAATTTTGTAAGTCGGGAGTTGCTGTTGCAACTAATCCCGCAGCTCTTTTAACATTAGCGTTGTTTTGAGCTAAGCTGGAAAAATTTGTAATGTGAAGCATTGAGTTATGTCGTTTATGGCAATAAACGCAATTAAATTTGCTTTCGCAATCTTTGAGCGCATGCGCATGAGACAAACAATTGGTACAAAGTTTTTTTGTTCTTACGAAATTGTTTCTTTCGTTAACGTTTAGTTTTTTAAATTTCTCGCAAGATTTCAGCCTGTGCCCTCCTTTACACAGTTCGCATGACGTATGTTTATTTTGTTCGGAGGTGAACGCTTGTGTTTTGAAAAAACTACGATTTAAGTTATTGTTGTTACTCGCTTGGGGCCTATTGAAGCTTCGATTCAGGTCATGTTGAACGTTTTTAGTTCTGACCATTTTTTTATCTACCCTTTCTGCAATTTCGTATTGGGTAGTTAAGAAATCCTTCATTTGTTGCCACGTTGGGCACTTTTTCCGTGATGAGAGCGATTGCTCCCACAAAAGTAACGATTTTTCTGGTAATGCGGCTGTGCATATATTTACCAGAATGGGGTCCCAATTGTCTGTGGGAATATTCTGTGTCGCTAGAACCGACAAGCAATTAGAAACAGTGGATTGAAGTTTTATAAATTCCTCACTTGTTTCTTTTTGAATTTTTGGTAAATTCATCAATATTGTGACTTGTTTGTCTACTAATATCCTTTCGTTCTCGTAACGAGCTTTTAGGGCTTCCCAAGCATAATTGAAATTTTCGTCATTAAGAGCGAACTGTTTGACTAATACCCCTGCTTGACCTTTTGTTTTGTATCGGAGGTGATACAATTTTTGAGCATTAGATAATTTTGGGTGGTTTATGTAAACGGCTGTGAACATGTCCCGGAAGGACGGCCATTGTTCATAACCACCATGAAAAATTTCAGTGTCACAGGCGGGCACCTTGAGGTGGATGCCTGAACTCGCCTCTTGGCTTTGCACTTGTGGCAGCTCTACTCTCGGTTGTGGAGTAGGTGCAATTGCTTTAATTAATCTCAATTGATCGGAGATCATAGCTCTCGTTTCCTCGTACTGGTCTAAGCAGTGTTCATATTTGGAGTATGCTGAAGATTTGAAATTTTCAGGTAGATCTGATTCGTCAGATTCTACAATTGCGTCATACGCAGCTTGGAGACGTGTCCAGAAATTGCTTAGATTTTCTTTTTGATTTCTAATACCGATTCAGAGTTATCTTGAATCGGTGAAGATGAAAATCGAGTGCAGTATCGGATTAGACTGTCACTCTCAGCAATAAACTTAGTATAGGAAATATCTTTCATCTTTTTTTGCTTTGTAGCACCTTGCTTCGAGCGTGTAGCATCAGCAGGTGTACATGGGCTCTTTTCTTCTGAAGTCATTTTTTGTACTTTTAAATACTGTGTTGACTTAGATTCCTTAGAATCTCCGTCCATTTAGATAATATGAAAAATTGAAATATATATGTATATGAGAAAAGAAAAATTCTCTCAGTGTACTTATGATAATAATAAGTACGCGTGAAATCTTTAAGATAAAAAGTTTTTTTTTTTTTTTTGTTGTATACGCAATGTATCAAATAACGAACGCGTATTTCGTTTTACTTATTCCCGGTGCTTATGTATTAAGCTACTAGTTTGTTATTGTTTTTGTCTTTTATTTTATTTAATGTTTCGTACTCGTTAGAAAATACTTGAGTATACGAGCGACAATGTAAAAAGGAGAAAAAGGTTGATGACCTTTGTATATAAGTTTGCACAATATGTGCGTGTTTATGTGCATACGTAAGATGCAAAAAATTTATTTTTTTGTTTTGTTTTGTTTGCAATCCTGCTTGCTTGCGCTTTAACAAGAACAAGGGGTATTGCTGGACAGGTGCCGATTTGGTCTTTGAATATAAGTATGTGTGTGTGAATACTTGAAAATGGCAATACTTATGTATTTGCTTTTTCTTTCTACCAACGCTTAAAGTTTTTGTGTTATTTTGACCGTAAATTTTTTTTTTTTTTTTTTTAGATAGTAAATTTTAAAATTTTTAATAAATTAAAATTTCGCATTTAGCGTTTTATTTTTTCCAAATTTTGTAAAATTTGTGAAATTTTAATTTAATTTGGTACCCTATGTACGTTGTATATACCGGCATAGGCAAATTGTATGCCGTATGTATGTGCGTATATTATTTGCCGTGCGGATAACGCGGGAATGGAAAATCGGTGAAGTGCAGGTATGCACTTTTGGTTAATACGTCAAATTTAATTTTTGTTATGCTGTTTATACATACATGTGGGGGTATGTCGCATTAATTTTGTCTTTCACTTTGTTTCGGTATGTAAGGTATGTACATATAAAAGTGGTGACTATTGGCATATATGTATGTTTGGTTTTGTTATTTTTCTTTTCTCTTTTTGAATTTCGCAATTGCCTTAGCTTACTTTTTGCGCAATCCTGCTTATACTGTTGAGTATAAGGGGTATTGCCGGAAAATGTTGTCAAGTGAATACTTGAAAATTTTTTTTTTTTTGATTTTTAATGTTGTGTGTTTAGATACACAAATTTAAGCATAAGTAGGCCTTTTATCAGATATGTATGTGCCAGTATATATACAATCACACACATATATATATATATATATACATATGTATATATTATACCATATACTGTTCATACATATATTTGGATGTACATATGTAATGTACCAAACTGTTTTCGGTTTCCCGGAAATAAACCGTAAGTTCGGACAGTTTGGTAGCAACCGTTCTATTAAAAGTTACAGGATCGTATACAGTTGAAGATCAACTGTAACTTTCAACATACATATATGCAAATAAGTTCATATAATTTAAAATAATAAATGGAGTTGATACACTCACTTTGTGCCGCTTCAAGGGAGTTTGAGGGCTTTATATGCGGTTAAAAAGAGGGCGGGGGGCTAGTATATGCCACAGCGTTCAATCTGCTTCCTGTCCGTTTCCTTCCTTTTTGGTTGTGGATTGCTTCGTGGTTGTGGATTTTCCTCTCGTTGCTTGGCTTTCCTCCGGTTGTTTTTATGTTGAATTAAATTCCCTTTTTTTTTTTTTTTTTTTAATTTTTTGTTTTAAGTTTATTAATGTTTAATTTTCACAAAGATTTTCTTATATTCATATATTGAGCTTCGCGCCCGTGTGGATGTTTTGTTTTGAGAAATAATATTTCGCGCCCGATTTTCCGTTTTTTTTTTTCCTTTTTTTTTTTTTTTTTGGGGGGTTTTTGGTTTTAAGCACTGTATTGTATGTAAATTTATTTATATGTTGCTTTTTTTTTGTTTTTTATATAACTGCACACACGGAGTTACGTTTTTTGTTATTATTGTATTTTTTTCGATTTTGTTACCACAACACGGGACCGCTTCGTGTCCGTTTTTCAAACTGTTTTTTATTTATTGTATATATATACCGCAGTTATTTTATTATATATATATATTTTTTTTTTTGAAATTTTTGGTTTATATATATGTATGTGTATGTATATGTGCATGCACCACTTTTCCTTTTATAATGTATTTTTTCCTTAAATTTTTTTTTTGTTATATGTATCTACATATATGTATCTGTCACCGCACCTTCTTTTATATATTTTTTTCTTTTTAATAGAAAACAATTTTGTATATGTAAATTAATATGTATGTCTGTCACCGCACCTTTAATTTTTTGTATATGTCACTTTAATTATTTTGCCGCTTCTTTTATTTCTATTTTTTCCAAATAGTGCCTTTCTTAGCGGCTCGAAGGACCAATGTTTGAAGCAGCAGTGTCCAAAACACCTTTTATCTTTTAGCACACTTACCACTTTCACTTTTACTTTCAAATAAAACCACTCGGTTAAGGGATAAAAGTAATCAATCAGTTTTAATGATATTTTAATGTATTTACACGGTAAATCGAGGCTCTTTGAACAAGATTGCCGGAATAAGGTGCAATTAACAAGCAAACGTTAATGTTAATTATTGAAATGTGCGGATGAGCGAAAAAGGCGCGAGGTCAAGCGGCGATGCGTAAGCTCCGTGTTTTAGTCAAAACGAGACTGATCTTGAACTTTTTTGTTGACCCCTTTTCACCAGTGTGGTATGTGTTTGCGTGTGTGGATGTCCTCTCGCGTGTGGGTAGTGTTGATGTGTGGGTCCTGTGGAATGTAGGTCTGTGTGTGTGGTGTATTGATGGTGGTGGTGTATTCGTGTAGTGGCATTAGGAGGGGGCGGCTTATCTCATTTAGCCACGTTCAAAATGTCAGTCAAGTTTCTAAGCTGCAGAGATTTGAGATTTAAATGAGCCTGCAAGATAAAAAAAATAGGTAAAGGCATGCAAAAACTAAAACTCACAAAATTCAAAATTTCTCAAATTTGCCGTTGCAACCTAACTCAATGCTGTCAAATGAAAATAACAGTTATATAAAGTAAATTTAGAAATATTTAATAAACAATCTGAAGAGTTTTGTATCCTAATTTACATTCGTTCGGACTGTGCCAAATCAGTTGGTAGTTTGTCGAATAATGACTAATATATCAAATGTTCGTTTCCGTATGCCAGTAGCGTAAAGTGCGTTAGCAACTTCTTTATAACCTCAAAAAATGATAAACTTTATCCAATTTCAATTAACTGCGTGCCGCTCATAAGGAAGAAACGGGAAATGTATGTTTATATTTACTCGTATTTATAGTACATGTTCACATAACACTTCATCTCGTGAAACAATATCAGCCACGCTGCCATGGTCACACTTGTTTAGTCACCCGGAGAGCATATTGACTACGCTGCTTACCGCAACCATCGATTGACTGAGCTTTTGCAGCTCGTTAAATAGGTAGTTGAAAGTAAGTAACTTGTTGGTTAAGCTGAGTTGTTGCTTTATGGAGCTATACCAGTGTAACCAATGAAAAATTTTACGATTTTCAAAAATTGTTCAAACTACGACCTTACCAATTTCACAGGATATTTTTGAAAATATAAACTAACGAAAAAACAAAAAAGAAAACCAATTTTTTGAAAGTGTCACACTGATATAGCCCCTTAAATTTGCTACACTGTTCTGCAATTGAAATGCGAGGATTGAAGGAATACTTTGGGACACCAGCTTCAATTTCATTAGTTCAAATTCTTAAACGCTTAACAAAATAATTTCATACATTTCAAAATTCACTCTATAATTTTGTCTTTTCAAGTGTGGCTAAATGGGTATCAGCCTTCCCACATCTGCCCGTCAACATCATCCCACACATCTACGTATGCAACACTGATTCGCCACGTTCCCCACACTCATCATCACTTTCCTCGCATCATCCACCACGCTCTAACACACACACAATGACATCACACACCATCACATACTTTCGCCGAAGAAAAATACAAAAGGACGGACAACTTGTTAAAAATGATTATTCTGGCGCTACGGCATCGGCCTAATCGACACGATTCCTCTTTTTGGCGAACGTTTTTACCTGTTTTTTCTGCAAACATCACGTTAACTAACAGTATTTTGTAACCTTTATGAGGCGAAAATTTTAAATTTTATTTTGCGAGCATCCCATTTAAAAATTAACGTTTATATTGTGTATCATACACATACATACCTATGTTTCGAAAATAAATAGAACGTTTACATTTATATTACATTAAAAGTTTGCGAATCTCTTGGGTTAATTTCACATACACTTGTGTTTTGTAACTTTATAAGTAAATAAATTCAGAAGTTACTAACAACTTGAAGTGAAGTGAAAACGAATTTTTTAATCGCAATTTTGGAAAAGAAAAAAAATATATATACGGTGAGTGCGGAAAAGGTGATACATAAAACATTACAAAGTGTAATATCCAGTCTTACCGAGCATGGGGCTATCGGACCAAAATTGACATGTTACTCAATTTTAGGAATTTCTAATACAAAACGGTTGTGTTTAGAAGGCATAGAACTTCAAGTAATAGAATTAGTGCCTTTTGGGAATTAAAGCGCACCAAAAATGGTTTACTGCCTAGTGCTTTTTGAGAGAACTTCTAGATAATCAGTAACAATCTTTGAAACACTTAAACCCATGGCGTTATTGTATTTTATAAATATCTAGAAATTTTCAAATATTTGATAAAAAAAAACTTATGTATCTGTATTGAATGTACTGAGAAATATTCATATTATTTAGTTTATCCAAGTTAATCCCGAATTGGTAAGAATCCTTCTGAAAATTTAGCAAATGATGCCATTAAACCCTTATGGTTGCTATACTTAAACGTATATTCATATTATGAATATTTAAAAAAAAGTTCAAAACTTAAATATCTTCGAATCAAATGCTTTAATCTACATAAAAAACTGTTTAAAATATAACAGATGATGAATTAATTATTATGCACTTAATAAGGCATGTTAAGTTTTCTACGAGGTCTGTAACACCCCATAGGGAACGCCAAAAACCCAAGATGTACACATATTTAAATGATTGGCATGACGAGCTAAGTCGATTTTTCTATCCTATCTATCCGTCTCTCTGTGTCCGTTCGTCTATGTGTACGTTCGCTTACTATTCTCTTAGTATTTGAGATAAAGATCTGAAATTTTGTACACGTCCTTTTCATTTCCAGAACTGTTCATTTGTCGAAACGGCCGATATCCAACCACTACAAGATTAAGCTACCATACGAACTGAACGATAGGAATCAAGTGCTAATATACAAAGCTTTTCCATTTCACGAGATCTTTCCACAAAATTTGGAATGGCCAGGCGCAACCAATCGAGTCTCTATATTACACTCGTATAGATGCAATACGATCCGACCGGTCAAAGTACTTGCAAGAAATCTTTTGTATTTACAAAGGGTATTATAGTTTTGATGTAATTGAAGTTAACATTTCACCCTTTTTTTATTTTACCATAAAATATTAAATAAAGCCCAGAAAATTTATTTGACACTATAAGTATGAAAAATTCTACATACGTGTAAAAGGATATTCATATTTGCTTTCGAAACCAACAACTTAAGTGAGAAATTGAAACTTTAAAATACTCAGTTCAAAAAAAAAACATAAGTGTGAACAGGTTTATCCATTGACTCAAAAGTAAGGTTAATGACACGTTAATATCTTGTGTGACCGCCATATGAGTTTTATATTGATTCCACCCGGTTGACATTCAATTTGTGATCTTCTCTAAAATATTTGGGCTTATATTTTGTCATACTATGAAGGCCCGCTGCTACAATTCATTTACAGTCTTTGCAGCATCTTTTTCGACAAAAATGTTTCTTTGAAATTTCTTAAAGGTGCTTAATTGGATTCAAATCAGGAGACTAATGGATGTTTCGGATCGTTATCCTTCCTGAAAATATCTCCTTATCGCCGTACGAATCCGAATATATTCAAACTTGGAAGATATAAAACCTCCGCTGAAGTACAACCTGCACATTTCCGCTAAAACACTTCTAAGCCATGAGCGATCCATCTGCAAATTTCATTCACAGGCCTCTGTTCCAATCTTGTACACCAACCTGTATGTTAATCCATGTCTGATTCTATTCGATAAATTTTTGGGTTCAACGGAGCCAGTAACTTTCTTGTCCTAATCGATGGGAAATTGTTTGTAAAGGTACTACTATATTTGTGATAAACTTAATAATATCTACATTGATGTCTTATTCATCCATTGTTAAAGGAAAAAATCTGGCGTATTTTTAACATTATTCAAATGGAATTGAACTCGTATATTCTTGTGTTTAACTTAACCATGCTATGGGTTAAAAAAACCTTCACAACGACATACCACCTTGTGAAGGCTCCTTTACATCGCTAAATGTCAGAGAGCGAGATTCTGATGGAGTAGTTACACTATTAGAACTTTTTTCTGCTTCCCGTTCACTTAGTCTTCAAATCTATTCACTCTTTCGACTGTGGCTCCCTGACAAAAACAAACATTCAATCTTAATTGATTTTTTGTTGAATGAATGAAATTAAGTTTAAATATATATTTTTTTTAACAATCTTCATAGTATTCGATAATTCTGCTCTGCTAAAGTTGTACTATTGAAGTTTCATATAAGGCAGCAATGACTTTCTTGTTCGAAAACTTCTTATGTATGAGAACCAATTTTACATTAACCATTGTATAATTCTTTCACCACCATTTGGCTCAACTTGAGCAAGTCTCGATTCTAATTTTAGTCCAGATTCAAAAGAGGCAGCATCTTTCTCAATTTAGTATTTTATATAAGTGCATAGAAAATGGAAAATTATTAAAGTAATGAATTAACTTTTAACCAAAACACAAACTCAACAATTACTTGGCAAACAAGCGTCCTTCACAATTATGCCTCTTCCTAAAACACGCCCACTTCTCGTCTTCAACTCTTCTCAACTTCGCAAATATATGTTATGTCGTAACCGAATAGAAAGTATTATAAGTACAAGTGTGTTTGTGTAGAGCCTGTGGTTTGCATTTACGAACTTGTGTCCCATACAAACACATACACTCATATTCCAAGACAGCTGGTACCACTTTGGCCACAATAAAATTGTAGGTGTGCTACTCAATAAACACTCTTGCACGCGTGCATGTTTTCAGAACTGCTCTCTCAATCGATGCAGGACATTAGATTGATGTTATTAACTCGCTACAATAATCGGTTTAACAACAAAAACAACAATGTTGCTATTAAATTGCTCGGCAGCTTCCTCTTTTCCGCATGCGAAAAGTTTTCATTGTTACCACATTTATTGTTGAGGTTAATAATTTTGTTAACCACAGCAGCGCCTGCCACACTGCCGTAATTGATTTTCGCTTGTTCGGTGCACGTGAAGGTGTTATTGGCGATGGCGAATCATTTGAACGAAGCATAAGAGAGATGATAGAGGCCAACACTGAGCAAGGCAGTAAACTTCATCATCTACATTTTTTGCACCAAAATTCTCAGTCAGCCTTAATGTGGCTTTTGCAAAAGAAAGCGAAAGTGCAGTTCAAACTTCCATGCAAGATAGGAGTGCATTTTTTCTTCTCTTATGATAATCGATTTAACGTGATCTACGAGGTGTGTTCAAAAAGTATCGCGGATTTTGTGTTTTTTTCAAAAATTATTTATTTATTCATGAATATCTATTTTGTCCCCTTCAAAGTAATCCCTATGAGATATTATACACTTGTGCCAACGGTTTTTCCAATCTTCGAAGCACTTCAAAAAATCATTTTTTTTTTATCTTCTTCCGCTCCTCCTTCGATGCCGTCTTTATCTCGTCAAGAGAAGCGTAACGTCGTCCTTTCATGGGCCTCTTCAGTTTAGGGAACAACAAAAAGTCACAGGGGCCAGATCTAGGGAATACGGTGGCTGCGGCATCATTAGTGGGTTATTTTTGGCCAAAGAGTCGCGCACAAGCAACGATGTGTGTGAGCAGGGGCGTTATCGTGGTGCAAAAGCCAATTTTTGTTCTTCCACAAATCCGGACGTTTCTGGCGGATTGCTTTGCGCGAATTGCGCATAACTTGCAGGTAATATTCCTTATTGAACGTTCTTCCCTGTGGCAAGAACTCGTGATGCACCACGCCCCTGCAATCGAAGAAAACTGTCAATTACGATTCGCGATACTTTTTGAACACACCTCGTATCAGGTTTTAATAAAAACTTAGGTCACAGCTTATTGCAATAAGAAAGCTTTCCTTTCAGATGAACCTTCGAAGGTTTTAAACTAATTTCCGATAGAAGACAGTCGCTAGGTAATCTCTTTTCAATATTATAGAATCCATGATTCTTCATCTGGCTAAAGCTGCAATTTTTGTTACAAAGTTATCTTCAGGGGCCATGTTGGATCTGCGCAAAAACTAATGAATTTTTAAACACAGTGAACTTGAAAAATTAACGGTCCTTAAGTTCGTAACCAGATTATTCTTGTTTTTTCCTTAACGTTTTAACAAAAAAAGATTAGAATTTGCTTTGACTCGTGTATATCACAACAAGAACTAAGGTCAGAAATTCCTCTACTACTTTATTGGCGTAGACACCGCTTACGTGATTATAGCCGAGTTAACAACAGCGCGCCAGTCGCTTTTTCTTTTCGAAAAGTGGTGCAAATTAGAGATTCCAAGCGAAGCCAAGTCCTTCTCCACCTAGTCTTTCCAACAAACTGCAGATCTTCCTCTGCTTCCTCCGGCGGGTACTGCGTCAAATACTTTCAGAGCTGGAGTGTTTTCGTCCATTCGGACAACATGACCTAGCCAGTGTTGCCGCTGTCTTTTAATTCGCTGAACTATGTCAATGTCGTTATATATCTCGTACAGCTCATCGTTCCATCGAATGCGATATTCGTCGTGGCCAACGCGCAAGTGACCATAAATCTTTCGCAGAACATTTCTCTCGAAAACTCGCAACGTCGCCTCATCCGTTGTTGACATCGTCCAAGCCTCTGCACCATATAGCAGGACGGGAATTATGAGTGACTTATAGAGTTTGATTTTTGTTTGTCGAGAGAGGACCTTACTTTTCAATTGCTTACTCAGTCCGAAGTAGACCTGTTGGCAAGAGTTATTCTGCGTTGGATTTCCAGGCTGACATTGTTGGTGGTGTTTACGCTGGTTCCAAGATTGACGAAATTATCTACGACTTCAAAGTTATGACTGTCAACAGTGACGTGAGAGCCAAGTCGTGAGTGGGACGACTGTTTGTTTGATGACAGGAGATATTTCGTCTTGCCCTCGTTCACTGCCAGACACATTTGCTTTGCTTCCTTGTCCAGTATGGTCTTATAACCCCGCTCACTTCCCATATAACGCTACTGTACATTTTACATTTCATTTTACTTCCAAGATGGTATTATGAGAGCTGGAGTGAAAAATGGACGATGGGCGTTGCACTTTATGGCGAAATGACATATCTCAGGACCCGACCGACCGATGTCGACTACATTCAATACGTCTCATATAACACAATGTGAAAATGGGCGAAATAGGACCACAATCACGCCTACTTTTCTGATAACATTATTTTAAATTCCATTTGATTCTTTCAATTAAAGTCTAAAACTTTATAGACCGACCGATGTCAACTACATTCAATACGTCTCACATAACACAACATGAAAATGGGCGAAATCGAACTACAGTCACGCCTACTTTTCTGATAACATTATTTTAAATTCCATTTTATTCTTTCAATTACAGTCTAAAACTTTATAGTAATAATTATTTTTTCCCTTCATGACCAAAAATAGTCTAAATCCAACTAAAATTGCACAAGACTCTACGTACTAAATATTTGGACCCCGGTATCCATAGCTAACTTTTGATCGAAAATATCAGTCAATGTGTAAGATACACAACTGAAATGGAAATGGAGTTCTTTCCTGTTAATAGTAATTCTGTGTATCAAAAATGGGTTGGATCGGGTCAATACTTCCCCCATGTACCTAAAATAAAGATTTTCAAACTTCCAGGTGACTTTATGCCGCATATATCGGTCAATAGTTGAGTTAGCTCAAATAAAATAACAGAGCATGTTTTGCTTATATCAATGTATCTTTCTGCCTAAAATAGATACAATCGGGTGAAAACTTTCTAGATCATATATCAACCCATATAACTAATATCGAACATACGGCAGGCTTTGCTCCATATGATTGGTGATTGTATTTGAGGTACCTTAATGATAATAATATAGAATATATGTACGTTTTACACATTAATTTATTTCTCTGACTCTGATTTAATTCAAGAGTTCAAAATATTCGGTTGCACCCGAACTTAGCCCTTCCTTGCTTATTTAACTTTTACTTTAATTTAGCACGTGTTTTTTAATGCAGTTACTTGATTTATACTGATTTTGAATTGTCATTTTATAATAAACAAACTTACTCCAGAAGAACATTTGCAAATCGTGCAAACTTATTACCAAAATAATGGTTGTAATCGTTAATAATAAATTGGTTTCGCACCACGTATACTCTTAGAGATGAACGGTACAGTGCACACCGAAGATTATATTGCTGCTTTGAAGCAGAGTAGTGAAGAAGACCCAAGTTAGTACATCGATATCGCGCGCAACCATAAGAGCATTGTCTATTCACGTTATTGAAGATTTTATGGAAGGCTCTCAATCTGCGGGCTTACAAAATCCAACTCGTTAAAGAACTAAAACCAAAATGAAGTGGCCAACATTTTTCAGCGATCGTATTGGTAACTACTTCTTTAAAAATGAAGCCGGTCATAACGTTACAGACAATAGGGAACGCTATCGAGCCATGCTTAGCGATTTCTTTCTGCCTGAATTAGAAGATTTTGATGTGAATGGTCGCGAAGATCTCCACAAGATGATACGTCATACAGCCAACGAAACAATCAAACAATCAGCTTGTAGCTTAGCCTCCTAGATCGTATGATTTAACATCGCGAGACTCTTTATTGGGCGGTTACGTCAAATCGTTTGTATACGCAGGTAAGTCCGAGACGATTGTGGTCTTGGAAGTTCTAGCAAGCCGCGGTGGTTCAGCGTACGCGAAGAATATCATCATTGGAGCTTTGCTAAACTGACATCACGCCAAATATATTCGCACATTCTTCCGTAACTCCAATCCACCACACCATTCCCACAAGCAATACATATACGTAACCGAGATCACAAAATAACGGCAATCGAACTAAGCAAAAATGTCCACAGAACGAGCATGACCGATGGGCTCATTTAAATATACCGCAACATAATTTTGCCTGTATGTGAGTATTCACTATAGAGCAATTTATGGTCATATTTAAACGCAACTTGGTCGGTGCACACATCCACATATTTTCGTATGACTGAATTTTGCGCATGAATTAGCTGTGTGAGTATTTTGCCATAATTTTGGTTGAGAATATCCGATTTTAATTATGCTGCCAAATTAATGCTCGCTGTCAATATTGAATTACGACCAATGAATGTGGAATGCCAATATGACTTATGCATATACTCGTACATATGTACATACAACTTACATATATACCATACATGTATACCACATGACTAAATGTCATTACCCCATTAACCAAAATGACTACCAAAATTGTTTTCGGAATTCATGATTTTCTCGGCCTTGCACAATAGACTGTAAGTTTCAGACTTATATTTTATTCAGACTTTTTCTTAGAGGACATTGAGATATAAAGTTTGTTCACTAGATGGTAATTTTTTTGTTATCTGAATACATGATTCATTACATCTCTAGTTTTCTTTGATACACCTTACACCGTAACCATAATTTCGCTACCTGTTTTCACAAACTCCTCTTTCGAAGGGTATCCGCATTCTCAGACTACCTTTACCAGAAGTTGGTTTTGTCTTCCCAGGTAGTGACCGCCCTAGTCACTTATTTTCAAAGAGGTTGCTTCCAACATACTTTTCCCGCACGACTTTTTTGCGTTCGTATTTTATATGTTTCATAGGGTTTTTAACATGGCGGGTTCCAAACTAATTTAGGTCGCCTTTAAACGGATTTGTTTTTGCTACTCAGAGGATACTAAGCCAAAGACCAGAAGTCGTGATCTGCTTGAGCCATATGTAAAAGAATCGTTTCTGGCCCTTATGTGGATGGCTGAACTAAGCCATTCATAGACTTAGTTGTGTGGAAGGAAACAAATTTAACGGAAAGAAAATTAATGGCGTTGGGTACCACTTATTTTTTACATGTGTGGTTTAAGTGAGTGGCATATTTGGAAAAGTTAGTTGATATCGATCCAGACATTTAACTATTACAGATTTTTTTATAGTGTCCCAGTCTTTGTGCCACAGACCAAAGGTAGCGATTCGATACAAGCAAAGCTTTGAAAATTTTAGAAAAATATTTTTCAAGACCTGAAACCAATTAAGTGAAAATAAAATACTTTTTCAGACCGTTTTTTACTAAGAACAGTTAATCATGGATATTCGTCGTGAAGAGGCCTAAGGTGTTTCTACCCTGAATAGAAAGGGGATTTGATCGTCGTGTCTGGTTCAACAGCACCAAAGCTAATATTACTATAATAAAAATTCTGGCCCTTTGACAGGACTTATCGCAATTTGTTAAAACCTTAATATTTTGTTGACTATGCATACAATGTGCGTAGTTTGCAAGTATTGTAGCCCACGTTTGCATACATCGGTTTGTTGAGGTTAAAACACCATGCTTTGATAATGCCCTGTAAAATTTGAACATGCGAATGATACTAGTACAAAGCCACTTCATGAGTCGAATATGCTTGATTACAACACTGAAATTATAAACTTTTCGAAGGCTCTTGCTGTTGTTGTCATTGGGTCGTGGTGTGCGTAATACATATATTTTTTGGCTTAGGAACAATTCACGCAAATAGGAAAGTGCTGTTAAAGAGAAAAATTTTATAAAATTGGTACACTTAACACACACTCATATGCTGGCATCTACGTGTATTCAGGTTGCAGGGCATCGGTGTAAATAACACCATTAATGCATTGCGTAAATCATCTACAAACAAATATTTATTGGCAAATAAGCACCGGCATGCAAGGTAATTCACTAATTAATTCAGCACCCGACCATTCGCTGCAATTGATAATTTATTTTAAGTATACCATATATCATACATTTATGTACAGCGGCGTGTTATTTGCGAAATAGTGTACATTTTAATTATGAGCGTAAAAGGATTATGAGTTTATATCAAATTTGGATGTGGATTTGTTTCGATATGTATCTGGCGCCATGCTGTGATTTTAGTTTGGATGATTTTGTCCATATTTATAAACAAGTTTGAGTCACGGAATTTTACACTTTCGTATTTAAAATTGCGAATGTTGATAAGACCTTAACCCATAGCTATACCACCTAGCTTTCGTAAACTAGAAAATTAATCAGATTTTGAAAAACCTTTTTATAATTTATACTTTCTCTCACAAATAGCTTGCTCGATATTTTCCCAAAACCAGTTTGCATGACATCGGTTCTTCAATGTGACATAAAAAAACAACAATCTCAAAAGACCCATTAACTTTTCATTACTGAATGTCTAATTTTCCGACTCAGACAGAGCTTGAGGAGTGGTGAATAGAACAAGCAACTTATATCTATTGAATTTCACTATATGCCTTTGTTTTTGATTTCAGAAGTAAACATTTTGACAAGTGATCCAAAGATCAAATTTAGCCAGCAAAGAGGCTTCTAAGACGGATAATTCATATAGCCCTGCCTTCTTTATACCTCTCGTTGTGCATCAATCTCGTCATATTAACAACAGATTTCGTCGGGAATAGAGAAAAGTGTTTCTATTTCAATATCTTAGTCAAGCCGATAGCAGCTTTTTGAAAGTCCTCACAAAGGGTATTGATATAGTGTCCTCCTCCCTTACTAAACTTATCTTCACCTGGAGGATATTATTGAAATCCAACCTTGGGAGGATATAGTCTGGTTTATTTAAATTTGTTCTAAACCATCAACATCGAATGATGATCAATAAAATAAAGGCATTGATACTTGAGAATCCACGATTAACTGACAAAGATTTTACCATTTTGATAATTTGGGCTTAAGACAAGGGAAGCACGATTGGTTCCAAAATTACTCAAATTTTTTGAAAAAACAGCGTTGCTTTAACGTTTGTGAAATAGTGCTCTCCGACTACCAGAATGCCACGAAGCGTATTATTACTGGCGATGTATGTTGGATCTATGCTCACAACCTGGATGATGAGTCGGTGAATATCGTGGCAAAGTTGAACCGAAAAACGCAGGTAACAAATCAATTTTTTTTCGATGATCGAGGTGTAGTACACTCCAACTTCTCTCCCACCGGCCAAACTGTCAAAGAGATATACTATTTGATTGTTATGCGTCATTTGCGCGAACCTATTAGTAAAAAGAGACTCGAATTATGCCGACGACTCTTGATTTCTTACTCACGATAATACGCTACCACATACTGCAATAATTATTCGTTAGTTCCGGGGTAACCAGAAGAAGACATTAAACGTAAATCGCTACGAGCACTAAAGAACACTAACTTAAACAACAAACGTTGACATAAGTGTATTGGAGTCAAGACGAATTACTTTGAGGGGGACGCCATAAATTTTGAAGAATTAATTAAGAATTTTAAAATTATGAACAAAGTTTTACTAATTTTGCCCATAGTGGTATACCACATAAGCTTTTTTTATTTGTTTTCCAATGTTAACTTTCCAGCTCAGTTTGGTATAGATCGCGACCCTTACATATTTTGTTGTGGAGGGCAGAAGGAAGATGAAATTGGTAAGGCTCTTTCCAGAATTTTACGTATTTTTTAAGAAAGCGTCTCAGATGCCATCAACACTATATCGTCTGCTCTCACTCTTCCTCCTTGGAGTTGAAGTAGTATTTCGTGTTACGCTACCACCTATAAAAGCGAGGAGTTCCTTTTCTTTCTTACGATGTTTGTGTCACTGAGCAGTTGGATACTGTAACCGTTCTGTTCATATGCATATTGATAAACCATTTGCAAACCATGTCGTCTACGCTGCCTTGAATCAATGACCGTGTTAATCATTTAGGTTTTCGATACTGAATAGGAGTACTAGATTTTTCGTGTCGTAGTTTACGAGTCCGGTGATTACCGGAACGAACTTCCTTCCTTTCATATCAGAATAAAGATAAGCCAAACTTTAAACTAAGCTCGATAAATGAGAATCGATCTCGGTAAATTCTAAGATATTCACATTCTGTAGTAAAGTAAAAGATATCCTTCTTCTTTTTGGGCGTAGACCCCGCTTACTGGGAATAATGAGTGACTTATATAGTTTACATTACTACTCTATCCAAAGTAGCACCTGTTGGCAAGAGTTATTATTCTTTCTTTCTTTCTTTTTTTTTCCGATGACAGG
Source organism: Bactrocera zonata (assembly GCA_037783105.1). Classification (NCBI taxonomy): domain Eukaryota; kingdom Metazoa; phylum Arthropoda; class Insecta; order Diptera; family Tephritidae; genus Bactrocera; species Bactrocera zonata. The sequence continues at coordinate 153,951 of JBAWJQ010001305.1, read as the reverse complement.
AGATATTTCATCTTGCCCTCGTTCACTGCCAGACCCATTAGCTTTGCTTCTTTGTCCAGTCTGGAGAGAACAGAACTGGCAATTGCTGAGGCCACTGTATTATTATCGATTAAGTCCTGTAAGTACTACATATTAGAATATGTCTTTTATACATAATTTATAAAAGAGTCTCCTAATAGTAAAAATGTTGTTTTACTGCTACTGGGGCAATTGCAAAATTACTTCACATAACTTAACCTCTCTTTAATTTTATGTTTCAAATAACAAGAAAGAGTTAGTATGGGACTTAAATTAAATGTGATAAATACGTATTTTAATGAAACTTTGAATATAAAATTCGAAATGGCAAAAGGATTCATTTGAATACTTTGCGAAATCCAACACAATTGCTTCTGAAACGCACTTCAATATAAATTTTCCATATTAGAGCAAATATAAATTTTCTTAGCCTACATTTTGGGTGCAGAAACTACAACCAGCTAAATTAAGTGCGAAGAGCAAAATATATAAAAACATTCAAGAGCTTTGAATATGGCGGTAAGCCTGATGTTGGCTTGAGCAAATAAGAGATAAGCAAGAACTGTAGCAATTTAGTATGGAATGAAACTGTGCAAACCATAGGCTATAATAAAAGTCAAATTTTACAGTTTTAAATACAAATAACATGTACAAAAGAGATTAAAAAACGATCTGATGGTGAAAACGTGAAACGCGTGCGTATTGAAAGCTTAAAAATTGTGCTGAGTCAAAAGTTGAAACGAGGAAAGTTTTTGACGAAGGACAATTTTCAAATTGGGCGCAAGCTATCTATGAAAGGAAGTGAAGCGATAAAAGTGTCAGCGGACAACACTTTAAATGAATTGAAGGTCATTTGAGAATCAGCATTTAATTAGATATAAGTTGACATAGCCGAGCTTAATCGATGTGAACGTGAATACCGAAGCTCTTGGAGACACTGACAGCCGTACATACAAACAAGTGTACATACACTAATGCATATATATAAAATAAAGGTAATACACTTGAGTATTTCAAGCAGCCAGTCGGCCGGTTGGTTAGTCAAAATGCCGCAAAGGCAGCGGCGAGAATTGAAGGTAATAAGGGAGGAAGGAAAAAAGCTGCATTTACTATTAAATACAATTCGGCTGGAGAGTGTTGCAGGTCAATAACTTTTCAAAGATGTCGCACAGGGTTCAGTTTAATTAAACGCGAATGATTTATGACCCCGACAATGCGCAGGACATTTTCGACTTGCTATGCGCATATGGTTGGCCAGGTGTCTGCATGTGTATGAGTGCTTCATATTATGTCACTCCATGCAACTATTTATATACACATTTACATATGCATATGTGCATATATGTATATATGGCCACTTTGTCAATTTAACAATACTTTTTCAATCTTCTATAGGACCTATGTATTATATCTGAATATATAACTACTACTAAGCTACTTACTTGCTATATATTCATTCGTGGTGATAATCAATGACATATTTATGTATATAATCCACCCGCCATTTGATTCTTGACGCTTTAGCGCTTGGTAAATAAACAGTCGTTCTGAAGATTTTATTCCGGTTGGAGCTTTCCCTTCATTGCGCTTTGAAGTGAAGGTGTATTTTTTCGCCAAAATAATTTTAATAAATTCTCTCCTTTAAGCAGAAGTGTTAATAAACTATGATTTAATGAATTGCTTTCACTTAACTTATCTAAAAACATAACAAATTAGAAATGTTATTATTTTATTAAATACAAAATAAATATTGATGAATATTTAAATATTTTGCGTTATACTCGTATTTACAATTTCTGGGTGCTTGTTGCAATGTATATATAAATGATCTAGATGGGGAGACGAGTTGAAATCCGGATATGCAAGCTGTAACTCGATTGAAATTGATATATCGTAATGAAACTTGATATATCTGTTTTTTGGCAAATCCTGGAGGACGAGTTTGTATATAAATAGGTGAAATTGAACCACTGCCACGCCCACAAAACATAAATTTGCATAGGCGTTTGCAGAATCACGGGGCACCTGTGGGCTAAAAATGTTCAAAATCTGAACGTGGCCCCGCTTTCCCTAAGCTTTAATATTTCCCAAACCTTAAAAGCTAAAATAATTAAATTCGACCGATTTCAACCAAATTCGGTTCATGCCAAATCGATCTGTACACCATCTGGTCTCTAAAATAAGACATTCATTTACATTTCTTATGCTCATACCCAAGCTAGAGAAAATAGCTGTTATTCGATTACTGAGCGTCATAGTTAGAACTGTACAAATTAATCAGTTTAATTATTCTCTCGAGTAATTTTTACAAACGACTTTTCAAGTTCAAGCCTCAGGTCTCGTACGTTATCTGAGTCTGTTCCCAGTTTAATGATATATTTTAAACTTCTGCCAACATATTTGAAGACTGATAAAAACAATGAAGCAGTGAATTTCATTAATGTATTTAGAGAGCTATTTTAGATATGTTCTGAAAGTCTGCTTTTCAAATTAGATGGAAACGTTAAAATAATTGAAAAGAATTGATTTCATCAGCATAGTAAATTCAGATGGTATAGAAGATGCTCCTCGAAAAGCTTTTAGGAGATTGAGTCTTAGTGACAAAAAATTACTTTAATTTAAATAATTGGAACTAGTGGAACTTATCCAACCTCCACTAGATCTGCGAGTCCGCTTATACAAAACTCGCGAATATTCTCGAACTCACGTTCAACGAAACGTGCTCTGCTCTAACAACAAGGGAGTGCTATGGAGCGTAGGTGTGCAACAACACCATTATGCGGTCACTTTCCGTGCGCTTTTCACTATTTCCGTTTCCGTTGAGGATTATCTGTTGTTGAGGCGTTCATGCTTGTCCGCCCATCACAACATGGGAAGGAGACTTGTAGCCGACCAGCACGTTGTGGTTTCGTGCGTTAAGAATCAGCGTAACACGCAACCGCAGAGCTATTAATGCGGCTCAGTAGCCATATTCTTGTGGCCGGCCAACGGTTCGTGAGCGTATATCCATACAATTGACTGCTCACAGCCATACCTGACAGCGGTTGATATACTCCATGCGGCTGCTATCGGCTGTTGATGGCTCTAAGGTTAAAATTAAAATTTAAAGAAGCTTATGAGCCCGTACTTATGCTAGTCGGCTGAATTTAAACGAATGTCAGTCAGCATGTACGTCTCGGTGTGTAAGCCCATTCTTACTACCTCAGAGCTTGTAATCACTCACTGTTGTAGGTTGATTAGTCTTGTTGGAGTGCATACCCATATACTCGTACACAAATATATATACATAGTATATACAATTATTTCCGACATACATATATATTCATACTTATCCCTACACGCATTTCCACTATCGAGCGTAACATTTCAGTCGGACAAGCGAGGCGGTATATGACTGCATTCAGGCGAAACGCTTTGAGGAAATGTGAAAAGTGAAGATGACATAGAAAGCATAAGCGAAGAAATTGTAAGTTGCGATAAACTAACTAAGCAGCCGATAAGCCTGAGCATGAAACTTATTGAGCGCTAACGTTGCAAAACGAGCTAACTATTCTGGCGTGAGAGGAAAGGACTTTCACTTTCGTGGACAGTGCTACGATTAGGTAAAGTAAACGATTGAAGCGTGAAGTGCAGATTTGGGGTAAACAGGGTCAAAGGTCTGTTTGAAAAAATATTTAGGTATTTAAAAGCAATTTTAGGGCTGGTAAATGTTCTGTATAATTCTATGGGGTATATGGATGTATCCAAATAAAGCTTATAATATTATATTGCGTAAGACATAGAAAGATGTTGAGTTTTCTTAACATTAAATTTACTTTTTACTACATCACTGCGTGTTTGAACTTATTACCGGTTACTGACGAGCTAACTAGGACTTATTTGAAGAGACTCGGGTCTATGTAATCTGACCCAATTTGTTTCCAGAAAACGACTTTAACATGAAAATGAATTTTTGCGGAGTTAAAAAATAAAGATTGGTTGATATTATATTATTCAAATGTTTGTACTTTGTATCTACTGGCATTGGAACCACATGAGGGTTATTTTTTCATTTCTGTTCCAACTGTTGCGAAATTTCAATATTTAGAAAAACCAAACTTTCTCTTTCATCTCCCCAAAGGAAACGATTTTCTTTCTTCTACGCTATTAAGGTACCCCACAAATTCCCAGCTGTGAGTCCTTTGAAGACGTATTTGTCCCCAAAGTGATTGGAATTAATTTTTTTATTCAGCAAGTGGATCGGTTAAGATTAGTAAATATTTTAACTCGTAACTTAATCTCTTAATAAGCATAAACTTAAGGGGAATATTTTTACTAATGTGAAGCTGAATTGTATACTAGCAAATGGATAAGTAATCATTAATTATAATCGAAAAATTAAAATTTTTAGGTGTTTCATAGGGTTTCAACTTTGCGATTAAGAAACAAAACACTATTCAATAGAAATCCTATGTCCTATATGACAGCTGACGAAACAATATCAATGGGAGTTCAGTTTAATCTCTTTTTTTCAAACATAGTGACGTAGAGTCATTTATAGTTTGGTAATTGTTTCCAGCACTCTAGTTACTTTACTACACTCAATATGAGCTTGTACCCCAAAATGTGTCTCTAAGATTGCTCCTTTATTCGAAAAATTCGCCAAAGTCCACGTAAACTAATATCACTTTGTAAGTCTCCTAAGTCCGATTAACCAAAATACGGTATGCTATGATTAATACACAGGATCACACTTGGTCAAAATTCACTTATGACATTTCAATACAAATTTACTTATTATGCATTAGAAAACACGTGAATACTATATACTACAAAATTTTCGTCCGCTAATAACGACTCTTAATTTTGTTATAAAATATTGTAAATTTGGCATCACTATACTTCTTATTTCTTTTATACTGTTCTTATGTATAATGGGTTATCAAAAAAGTCTTGCGGTATTTTTATTGAATCAATTCGTGTGGCACCCATACATGGAGCTTCTTAGTGACTCCAAGCTTCTTCAAATGGTTTATAACGGTTTGATGACTACTATGCCGGTCTCCTTCGACCAATTCAGCGATTTTATCGCAATTTTCGACGACAGGCCTTCCGGAGCGTGGCGCATCTTCGACCCCTCTACACCAGAACGAAAACGTTGAAACCATCGTTGTGCAGTGGAAATGGAAACTGTATCAGCTTCATAAACTGCACAAATTTTATTGGCGGCTTGAGATGCATTTTTGCCTTTATCGTAGTAGTACTGTAAAATATGCAGTATTATATCTTTATTTTGCTCCATGTTTGCGACGCTATTAAAAGAAACGACAATCAATCAAACACGTGTTAGCGCGTGAAATGAGCTTTCCAAAAAGGTATAGCATGACCCGATGCGATGAAAAAAACTAGAACTACGCGCTTTCAGCGCCAACTAGCGAAAATACCGCAAGACTTTTTTGACAACCTAATATTATATTCCATAAAGTACGTAACTCTATTCAACAAATTTACATTCATCCATGTTCACAAACTAATTACCGCAGGTCTTATAAGCATGCAACACTGATTCCATTCTAACATAAAGATTGAACAAACACAGCTTTAATGAATTTTATTCATTCACGCTTTGATTTTTCAATGAATCAAAATGCCTATAAGCCATTTAGCGCCACAGCCGCAAGATAGTGTTCGTAAGTCCTAAAGCGTTTTCAATTTTCTCAACAGATCCTACTGGCTCTCCAATCACGAATTCGATCATTAACTGATGGCGTTAATTAAGTTTTGCTTAAGAATTTTACTCTACGTACATAAGGCAGCTGGGCAGAAGGCGCCCGACAAGCGGGTTTTGTCGAAGAAACGAATAGGTAATATAAGGTGGGGGTTACCTAAGATCAGAGCAAAATACCGAAAGAGGCAAACCGGCTGCCAAGGCGACTTATGCCATATGTGGCACGCGCTAATACAAAACTAAAACCAAATACATTTTGATAATTTAGTGCTATTTATACTACTTTATGGTACTAGTTTCTATTTGCTGTCTGCTATGTTATTTGAAGATAGACACACTATCTACAGTCGATTGTTTGTCGTTACAAACAGTCCCGAGAGAATAGCGTGTAGGAGATAACACTTGTTATGTGTGATACCATTTCTATTTCACACCATATATTGGAATTGCTTATCACTATTTGTTTATGCGTAGTTCGACATAAACAAGAGATGTTTTGGTTTTTTTGAGAAATGAAACGTTCCTTAACTCTCCCCTGTGTTAAGATGAAATGTCCTCATTTCCAGTCATCTGGGCTTGGAGTCGACGAAGTTCGATCTCGTATGTTTGGCGGAATAATCGTTCCTTTTTATCTTCTAAATGTACTCGATAGCATTCGCATAATTTTACAGCAGCAAAGATTAATAAAGCTAAAGGTATTACAATAAGTATTAGGTACAATATGAATTTTTCTGGTTGTTCTTCAATAGGAATCATGTATTTATACATTTTTTGAATATTTGAAAATGTATAATCTGAATTGGAGGTTAATATTTTTAGAACTTCTAATTGTTCATCTTGGTGGGCATGAATCACATATTTAATTTCCTGATCGTGATTGAAATATACCTTATTATCTAAATTAGTACTGTGATTAAATTGTAACAGGTTTGGACCGTTAACACGTTGTCCGTTCCACAGATGTTCTCCATCAATAATTATATTTCCGTGATCTAACACAATAAGTGGTCTATTATTTTCTTGAATAACATTACATTTTGCCTTATTATTTTCAAGCAATGGGATGGTACAGTTGTCGGGAGACTCCTATTTACAAATATTTAATCCCAGATAATTTTTACGTTTGGAAGTTCTTTTGAAATTCGCTTCACATTTTGCAACTTGAGAGTCCAATCGGACTTTACCGTGTTTGTATGCTAAAGGTATTAAGTTATATAATTTACAGCGGTTATTTATTACGGGATATTTGAATATTGCAATTATAGCATCTTTGTACATGCATACATGAATATCAGAATATTCTAAAATATTAATTAAGGGTATTTTAAAATCTTCTATGGAGCCAATTTCTTGAATATCTTAGAGGTTTAGAGTAGCAGAATAAAAGTTTCCTGTTTTAGCAAAATTAATGGTATTCGTGATTGTTTCTAATTCCTTGTAAACTTCTGTAATAATTAATTCTTCAGTAATTGACTTTGGGTCTAGTGTTTCTAGTATTTTTTGAAATTGACTGTTAATCTTCCGTTGCTGATTATTGTTTGCTATCAACTGATTGAGTCCTGTCCTGATCTCTATAAGGGCGTCATGGTCAGGAGTACAAACTTGAGGATAGAACCTAAAAAGTTTTATGAGCGTTTGAGTCTACGATAAGAAGGTATAAGCTGTGTCTTCTTCTATTTCTTTACTGGCGTAGACACCGCTTACGCGATTATAACCGAGTCAACAACAGCGCGCCAGTCGTTTCTTCTCTTCGCTACGTGGCGCCAATTGGATATTCCAAGCGAAGCCAGGTCCTTCTCCACTTGGTCCTTCCAACGGAGTGGAGGTCTTCCTCTTCCTCTGCTTCCCGCGGCGGGTACTGCGTCGAATACTTTCAGAGCTGGAGTGTTTTCATCCATCCGGACAACATGACCTAGCCAATGTAGCCGCTGTCTTTTAATTCGCTGAACTATGACAATGTCGCCGGATATCTCATACAGCTCATCGTTCCATCGAATGCGATATTCGCCGTGGCCAGTGCGCAAGGAAAATAAATCTTTCGCAGAACCTTTCTCTCGAAAACTCATAATGTCGACTCATCGGTTGTTGTCATCGCTCAAGCCTCTGCACCATATAGCAGGACGGGAATTATGAGCGACTTATGGAGTATGGCTTTTGTTCGTCGAGAGAGGACTTTACTTTTCAATTGCCCACTCAGTCCGAAGTAGCATCTGTTGGCAAGAGTAATCCTGCGTTGTATTTCCAGTCTGACATTGTTGGCGGCGTATGTACTGGTTCCTAAATAGGCGAAATTATCTACAACTTCAAAGTTATGACTGTCAACAGTGACGTGAGTGCCAAGTCGCGAGTGCGATGACTGTTTGTTTGATGACAGGAGATATTTCGTCTTGCCCTTGTTCACTGCCAGACCCATTTCGTTTGCTTCATTGTCCAGTCTGGAGAAAGCAGAACTAACGGCGCGGGTGTAGAGGCCGATGATATCAATATCATCGGCATACGCCAGCAGTTGTACACTCTTATAGAAGATGGTACCTTCTCTGTTTAGTTCTGCAGCTCGAACTATTTTCTCCAGAAGCAGGTTGAAAAAGTCGCACGATAGGGAATCGCCTTGTCTGAAACCTCGTTTGGTATCGAACGGCTCGGAGAGGTCCTTCCCGATTCTGACGGAGCTTTTCGTGTTGGTCAACGTCAGCTTACACAGCCGTATTAGTTTTGCGGAGATACCAAATTCAGACATCGCGGCATAAAGGCAGCTCCTTTTCGTGCTGTCGAAAGCAGCTTTGAAATCGACGAATCGGTGGTGTGTGTCGATTCTCCTTTCACGGTCATCCCACGGTAGTTGGCGCAGATTGTGGGGTCTCCTTTTTTATGGATTGGGCATAGCACACTTAAATTCCAATCGTTGGGCATACTTTCGTCCAACCATATTTTGCAAAGAAGCTGATGCATGCACCTTATCAGCTCTTCGCCGCCGTGTTTGAATAGCTCGGCCGGCAATCCATCGGCCCGTCCCGCTTTGTTGTTTTTCAGGCGGGCAATTGCTATTCGAACTTCTTCATGGTCGGGCAATGGAACGTCTGCTCCATCGTCATCGATTGGGGTATCGGGTTCGTTTTCTCCTGGTGTGGTGCGTGCACTACCATTCAGCAGGCTGGAGAAGTGTTCCCTCCATAATTTAAGTATGATCTGAGCATCGGTGGCTAGATCACCTTGGGGGGTTCTACAAGAGTATGCTCCGGTCTTGAAACCTCCTGCAAGCCGCCGCATCTTTTCGTAGAATTTTCGAGCATTACCCCCGTCGGCCTGCTAATCAAGCTCTTCGTACTCACGCATTTCGGCCTCTTTATTTTTCTGTCTAAAAATGCGTCTCGCTTCCCTCTTCAACTTTCGGTATCTATCCCATCCCGCACGTGTTGTGGTCGATCGTAACCTTGCGAGGTAGGCAGCCTGCTTTCTCTCCGCTGCGACGCGGCACTCCTCTTCGTACCAGCTGTTCTTTTGCGCTTTCCGAAAACCAATGGTTTCGGTTGCAACTGTACGTAAGGAGTTTGAAATGCCGTCCCACAGTTCCCTTATACCGAGTTGCTGACGAGTGCTCTCAGAGAGCAGGAGTGCAAGCCGAGTAGAAAAACGTTCGGCTGTCTGTTGTGATTGCAGTTTCTCGACGTCGAACCTTCCTTGTGTTTGTTGGCGTGCGTTTTTTGCTGCACTGAGGCGGGTGCGAATTTTGGCTGCAACAATATAGTGGTCCGAGTCGATGTTAGGACCTCGGAGCGCACGCACATCTAAAACACTGGAGACGTGTCTTCCGTCTGTCACAGCATGATCGATCTGGTTGGTGGTTTTTCGATCCGGAGACAGCCAGGTAGCTTGATGTATCTTCTTATGCTGGAATCTAGTACCACAGATAACCATATTTCGGGCCCCGGCGAAGTTGATCAGCCTCAACCCATTTGGGGATGTTTCCTCTTGGAGGCTGAATTTACCGACCTTAGTGCCAAAGATACCTTCTTTGCCCACCCTTTGACATCGTGGCGGGGGCATTTCTCATAAGTACGCTCCAAGCACTCATAAAAGGCATCTTTGGTCACATCGTCCTTCTCTTCCGTCGGGGCGTGGGCGCAAATCAGCGATATGTTGAAGAACCTCGCTTTGATGCGGATTGTGGCTAGACGTTCATTCTCCGGAGTGAATGAAAGTACTCGGCGCTTGCGCTCCTTTATATGGCCACTGTAGTAAATGTCACAAGGACCTACTCGTCTCTGTCCTTTTCCCGTCCATCGCATTTTTTGGACTGCGGTGATATCAGCCTTTATCTTTACGAGGACATCTACCTGCTGGGCAGCCGCACCTTCCCAATTAAGGGACAGGACATTCCAGGTGCACGCCCTCAAATCATAGTTCTTATTTCGTTTGCCATGGTCGTCATCAAAAGGGGGGTCTATCATCCGAGGCTGTTTTTTTCTTTTTATTGGGGGTGTTTTTTTACGTGGCGGGTCCCAAACCCAGCGCACAACCCTATGCAGGGGGTGTTTCGCCTTCTCACTTTAGCTCGCCTTTAAACGGATGTTCTTAGGCTACCCAGAGGATACTTGGTCAGAGACCGGAAGTCGTGAGCTGCTTGAGTCATATGTAAAAGAATCGTTTCTGGCCACTCCCAAGTGAATGGCGATCAGAGAACTTTCCTCACTTGCGTGAACTTTTACACATGACTCCATCCTGTTAAGTGCCTCTATTTTTTTAATAAGAATTATTTCTTCTTTTTTCCTGCAACGTATTTGGATTTCATGATATTCTCGTATGGACCTAGGATAATTCACAAGTTTGCTACGTGGTATAGATAAGACGTATTTTCAAATAGGTAAACTGGATCGGTCTCTATTAAAACATACTTCTTGAATTTAAGATCTGTGATTATATAAGAATGGGATATAACAAATAATAAAAATAGATTAATTAATACCGTCTCGGATCGCATTGTGTGGCTTGTTTGCGGATGTTGTCTTTATGAATAATTTTCCCCTCTCGTTGTAAGGATCGTGTCCCCGCGATCTTCCTTAAATTTGTACTGATTATATCGCTTAGCAATTTTATTCCTACGATCTGTTTTGAAATATATGATATCCCTGGTTTATACGTGATGTTTCTTCGTCCTTTGCTGTGGTATAGCAATAGCTTCTCCTGATTGTTCTGAAGGATTTCTTTAATCTCGGGATACTTTTCGCGATTAGAGAAAACTACTTCAGGTTTGAGTCCTGTAGACGAGTGAATTGTAGAATTATATTGTCGGATGGCGTTAAAAAGTTCTTCACCTGGAGTCGTATTATTTCCACTAGCTAAACTCTTACTGATTTCAATCAACGTACTGTGCAACGGTTCTACTTGAGCGTTAGTTGTCGAGTGATTTAATGGTGTGACAGTATGTTTTATATGTAGTCGAGTATAAACAGCTTTTGCCATGTTGCTGATAAATACATTTTCGTTATCAGTCATTAGATGTTTTGCATTTGGATACACTTGTGTAAGTATTTCTTCAATATGTTCGTGACAGTTTGCTTTAGTATGAATTTTTCGGTTATAGCAATACTTCGAATATTTGTCGGTAGAGCTTATATACATACAACTATTCATGTGAAATATGTCCATCTGTATATATTCTCCAGTTTTTGTTGGTATTGGTGTTTTTCCAATAGGTTGTCTGTTTGGTTGTTCGTATTTGTTTGTCAAAAAAATTTGATAGTCTATCGCTTCTTTCTTGCACATTTCTCTGATGTTAGGCCAAAAGTAGTTAAGCAATATTTCTTGCACATTATTTTTGTAATTTCGGTGTGCACGTCTGTGTGTTTTTTCTGCTAATTCTAATTGTTCGTTTTGGTTAGTAATGTCAATTAGTAAGTTTGGTGCTATCACAAAGGTACAATTGGGAAAGTGGGAAATAATATCATCCTTAAAGTGGAATATTAACTCTTCATCTATTCTTAGTGCGTTAGTTACATTGGGTTTAGCTACTTGTTGTAGTTTTGTTAAAAAATCTTGCTTATTTTTGTGTGACGCGTCCTACCTGGAAAAGTGGTCTGGGAGTCAATTGCCTCTTTTGTGGGATCTAGAATAGGTATTATTTGATTTTTGAATGAGTTCAAAGGTTATTTCACCCTCTTTATTTGGTCAGTTGGAGAGCTCTGTGCTGAATGTTGAGAACAATCTGTTGTATTGTTGATTTGTTGACGGGAGAGTGTGTCAGCTACTACATATTGGTGACCAGATTTGTAGACAAGTTTGAGACTAAATTCCTCAATAAAATTCTTCCACATTTTTAATTTGGTATTCGGGGTTTTTTTCGAAATAGAATGAATGAGTGATTGGTGGTCAGTATAAATGGTTAAATCAGTGATGTCGTCTAAAAATTGCGGAGCTTCTGTAGCGCCCACACGATTGCAAGTAGTTCTTTTTCATTTGTGCTGTAATTTTTTTCAGTGTCGGTTAACGATCGAGAAATAAAAGCAATAGGTGGGCGAAATTGGGAGAAAACTGCTCCAATTCCTCCAAAAATCATTCCTGAGTCACCTCGTAGGTGTATAGTTAGTGGTTTAGGGATTTGTGCGAAGTTTTTTACAAATTTCCTATAGTAGCTAGCCAAACCTAAAAATGATCTGAGTTCTTTTAAGGTTTTTGGCATTGGATACTCTTTTATAGCTTGAATATTTCTTGGATCAACCGTTACTCTGTTATGTTTAATTATGTGGCCAAGGTACTCAACCAAGTCCTGGAAAAAATGCGACTTTTCGTCCGAAATTTTTATATCAGCTTCATGCAGTGCATTGACTATAGTTCGAATATGTGCTATGTGTTCTTCAGGCGTAGAAGAAAATATTAAAACATCGTATATATAAACGTAAGCAAATTTACCGATATATTGTCGCAAAATGTCGTCTATGCATCGTTGAAAGATTGAGGGTGCACTCTTAAGTCCAAACGGCATCCTAACAAACTCATACTTTGAGCCATTCACTGCAAATGCGGTTTTTTTCGCGATCTGATTCCTTTATTAAAATTTGACGGAATCCTGATTCTAACTCGATGGTCGAGAAAACTTTAGCTTTACCTAAATTTTGAACTGTCATATTAATATCAGGTATAGGGTAGCGGTCGTTTATAGTATGCGCGTTAAGTTTTTGGTATTCGATCACCATTCTCCGTTTAGGTCTATCATTTTCGTCTAATCCTTTCTTTGGAACAGTCCAAATAGAGGAATTGTACGGACTTTTACTCGGCTGAACTATTCCATTTTCTAAAAGCCTATCTATTTCTTTATTGACGAAGTCATGGTCTGCCACGGGGTAAGGGTATTGTTTTGTCCAGATAGGATCTTCTGTTTGCGTCCTAATTGTAGCTTGGATAGTAGTTGTGAAGGGTAGGGTGTCGCTAATATTTTCATTTGCTTTCATTATTTCCTTAATTTCCTCCTCATACTTGGCATTATCTACATTATAATTAATGAAAGGTTCCTTTTTTTCCTGCTACTTTCTTCTGGTACTTTAAACTATAATCAAAAAGGTTAATCTCTCCCTTAATTAATCTGAGACCTTGTTCACCTAAGATTATGTCGAAATCTTTTAATTCGCTTATTTCAAAGAATACTAAGTGATGCCCGTACATTGTGATCACTTTTTTTGAATGTATAACCGAATAGCCATGTAGAGTTTTTGCACTAAATGGTTTTATTGATACTGAGTTCCCTATGTTACAGTTCTTACTAATGTAGTTATTTGTGGATCCAGTGCCCACTAGTAAAGTGACGGGTGTGCCTGTTAGTCCGCATTTCGTCTGGATGCATGACAACCCGTTTCTTGTTCTTCTTTAATGGCGTAGACACCGCTTATGCGATTATAGCCGAGTCAACAACAGCGCGCCAGTCGTTTCTTCTCTTCGCTACTTGGCGCCAATTGGATATTCCAAGCGAAGGCAGGTCCCTCTCCACTTGGTCCTTCCAACGGAGTGGAGGTCTTCCTCTTCCTCTGCTTCCCGCGGCGGGTACTGCGTCGAATACTTTCAGAGCTGGAGCGTTTTCATCCATCCGGACAACATGACCTAGCCAGCGTAGCCGTTGTCTTTTAATTCGCTGAACTATGTCAATGTCGTCGTATATCTCGTACAGCTCATCGTTCCATCGAATGCGATATTCGCCGTGGCCAACGTGCAAAGGACCATAAATCTTTCGCAGAACTTTTCTCTCGAAAACTCGCAACGTCGACTCTTCGGTTGTTGTCATCGTCCAAGCCTCTGCACCATATAGCAGGACGGGAATAATGAGCGACTTATAGAGTTTGGCTTTTGTTCGTCGAGAGAGGACTTCACTTTTCAATTGCCTACTCAGTCCGAAGTAGCACCTGTTGGCAAGAGTAATCCTGCGTTGGATTTCCAGGCTGACATTGTTGGTGGTGTTAATGCTGGTTCCTAAATAGACGAAATTATCTACAACTTCAAAGTAATGACTGTCAACAGTGACATGGGAGCCAAGTCGCGAGTGCGACGACTGTTTGTTTGATGACAGGAGATATTTCGTCTTGCCCTCGTTCACTCCCAGACCCATTTTCGTTGCTTCCTTGTTCAGTCTGGAGAAAGCAGAACTAACGGCGCGGGTGTTGAAGCCAATGATATCAATATCATCGGCATACGCCAGCAGCTGTACACTCTTGTAAAAGATTGTACCTGCTCGATGCTTGTACTTTATTGTGGTTAAAGTTTTGGGATGATACGTTTCTCTCCCTTTTAAATGGATTTTGTTGGTGAGGCGGATTTCTTGGTGAGTTTTGATGCGTTTGCTTCACGTATTGGTGTGAAAAGTCCACTTCCATTGGTATAGGTTTTGATTGTTGTTGGCCATTTTGCTGGATGTAGCTACCAGAACTATGTTTCCTTCTCTCTTCATACGTTGGTTGCCGTTGAGGATTAACGCGATATGCTGGTCTCAGTTGATGATTATTCCTTTGGTGATAAAAGGAGGTCTGATCTTCATGTCTCGAATCATATCGACGGGGAACAGTGCTCTCGAAGTGTAGATCCTGATTATCATGGTAGATGGTGCAAGCAATCGCATATGCTTCACCAAGGCTCTTTGGTTCATTTGAATAAAGTATACCTCTAGTGTACTTGCTCCGGAGTCCCATAATAAATGTGCGGATGGCGTCATCACTCACGTCTGATAATCTTCCAGCTCGCATATTATCTTCCATTGTTTCTATTTTTTGTTGAATCAATGTTAAGGCTTGATGCATTTCGTCGTGGAATTCAGTGAGAGTTTTACTTCCTTGCTTTTTCTTCATCATTATTTCTTTCAGGACATGTAGGGTTCGTTTATCCGAATAAGTATAATCCAAGCGGTTGATTATAGCATAGAAATTAAGTTGAGTTCCATTAACTGATAGAACTTTAGAAGCAGCTCCTATTATTTTTGCTCTGATTATGCATACGCAATTGTAATACTCAGGGCTGTATATAAATTCTCTTATATTCTCCATCTGTGTCCACACCTGGGTGCGCCAAGGGTTATATTCGCCCTCTACTCCGTCAAATGTTGGTAGGCATTTAAAAATTTCTGTGCCAAAGCAAGCCAAATAGCTTGTGCGATTTGTGGTTTTAGAGTAGGCATAGTTCGTACCGTGGTCATCGAAAACTGTGACTGTGTTCTTAATGCATCGAAGTCGGTTTCAACGAATTGAGTTGAGTCGTAAGGACATCAATGTGGGCTTTGAGTGCTGCTGCTTCAGTCACCTTAATAGCTTTTGCTCCTAGTTGGAGCATATTTTTGTTGTCGTCAAAGGCTGCTTTCTTGCTGTTTGATCGAGGTGTAAACATGTAATCTTCTTTCTCAGATTACTGTTGTTTCATTTTTGTTGGATTTGGCGCTGTCCGCTTTTTCATGATCTGCTTTGAACCGTATGCTACTTTTTCAAGCACTTTGTATCAGAAGTCCTACTTCCCGTGGTATTTTAATAATAATAATTAATTTATCCTTTTTTAGGATCGCGGAGTTCCTGTCTTTTCAAGGATGTCTCCTGGCCTTTTTTGATAGCAAGTAAAAATTTGCTATCCCGGTTGAGCCCCCAGTTAATCACAACTGATTCACTTTTGTATGTACTTTGCACCGTCAGGGCAAGTTCCTTTATTAATACAAAACTAAAACCAAACACATTTTGATAATTTAGTGCTATTTATACTACTTTATGGTACTAGTTTCTATTTGCTGTCTGCTATGTTATTTGAAGATAGCCACACTATCCACAGTCGATTGTTTGTCGTTACAAACAGTCCCGAGAGAATAGCGTGTAGGCGATAACACTTGTTATATGTCATACCATTTCTATTTCACACCATATATTGGAATTGCTTATCACTATTTGTTTATGCGTGGTTCGACATAAACAAGAGATGTTTTGGTTCTTTTTGAGAAATGAAACGTTTCTTAACTCGCTGCGTCGAAGAGGTTATACATAAATGTAGGATGGAGTCATGTTTAGAAGTTCACGCAAGTGAGGAAAGTTCTCTGATCGCCATTCACTTGGGAGTGGCCAGAAACGAATCTTTTACATATGACTCAAGCAGCTCACGACTTCCGGTCTTTGACCGAGTATCCTCTGGCAGCCTAAGAACATCCGTTTGAATGCGAGCTAAAGTGAGACGGCGAAACATCCCCTGCATAGGGTTGTGCGCTGAGTTTGGGACCCGCCACGTAAAAAACACCCCCAATGAAAAAGCAACAACAGCCTCGGATGAGAGACCCCCTTTTTGATGACGACAATGGCAAACGACATAAGGACTACGAATAAAGAGCATGCACCTGGTATGTCCTGTCCCTTAAATGGGAAGGTGCCGCTGCCCAGCTGGTTGACGTCCTCGTGAAAATAAAGGCTAACATCATCGCCGTCCAAGAAATGCGATGGACGGGCCAAGGACAAAGACGAGTAGGTCCTTGTGGCATTACTACAGTGGCCATATAAAGGGGCGCAAGTTTTGTGTGGGATTCGTGGTGGGAGAGAGACTCCGTCGCCGAGTACTAAAATTCACTCCGGTGAATGAACGTCTAACCACAATCCGCATCAAAGCGAGGTTCTTCAACATATCGCTTATTTGCCCCCACGCCCCGGCGAAAGAGAAGAACGATGTGACCAAAGATGCCTTCTATGAGCGCTTGGAGCACACCTATGAGCGCTACCCCGCCCCGATGTCAAAATCGTGCTTGGCGACTTTAACGCCAGGGTAGACAAAGAAGGTATCTTTGGCATTACGGTCGATAAATTCAGCCTCCACGATGACACATCCCCAAATGGGTTGAAGCTGATCGACTTCGCCGGGGCCCGAAATATGGTTATCTGTGGTACTAGATTCCAGCACAAGAAAATACATCAAGCTACCTGGCTGTCTCCGGATCGAAAAGCCACCAACCAGATCGATCATGTTGTGATAGATGGAAGACACGTTTCCAGTGTTCTAGACGTGCGTACGCTCCGAGGTCCTAACATCGACTCGGACCACTATCTTGTTACAGCCAAGATTCGCACCCGCCTCTGTGCAAAGAAAAAAACGGTCGTCAACAAACACAAGGAATTTTTGACGTCGAGAAACTGCAATCACAACAGACAGCAGAACGATTTTCTACTCGGCTTGCACTACTGCTCTCTGAGAGCACTCATCAACAACTCGGTATAAGGGAACTGTGGGACGGCATTTCAAACTCCTTACGTGCAGCTGCAACCGAAACCATTGGTTTTCGGAAAGTACAAAAGAGCAGTTGGTACGACGAGGAGTGCCGTGTTGCAGCGGAGAGAAAGCAGGCTGCCTACCTCGCAAGGTTACGATCGACCACAACACGTGCGGGATGAAATAGATACCGAGAATTGAAGAGGGAAGCGGGACGCAACTGCAGAAAGAGAAAGAAAGAGGCCGAAATGCGTGAGTATGAAGAGCTTGACAAACTGGCCGACAGAAGTAATGCTCGCAAATTCTACGAAAAAATGCGGAGGCTAACTGAAGGTTTCAAGACCGGAGCATACTCTTGTAGAACCATCCATGGTTATCTAGTGACCGATGCCCAGAGCATACTTAAATTATGGAGGGAATACTTCTCCAGCCTGTTGAATGGCAGTGAACGCACAACGCCAGGAGAAGGCGAACCCGATTCCCTAATCGAAGACGATGGAGCAAACGTTCCATTGCCCGGCCGGAAAGAAGTTCGAGTAGCAATTACCCGCCTGAAGAACAACAAAGCGGCGGGGGCTGATGGATTGCCGGCCGAGCTATTCAAACACGGCGGTGAAGAACTGATAAGGAGCATGCATCAGCTTCTTTGCTACTCACCATGCGCCAAATCTTGGAAAAGACCCGTGAAAGGAGAATCGACACACACCAACTCTTTGTCGATTTCAAAGCTGCTTTCGACAGCACGAAAAGGAGCTGCCTTTATACCGCGATGTCTGAATTTGGTATCCCCACAAAACTAATAAGGCTGTGTAAACTGACGTTGAGCAACACCAAAAGCTCCGTCAGGATCGGGAAGGATCTCTCCGAGCCGTTCGATACCAAACGAGGTTTCAGACAAGGCGACTCCCTATCGTGCGACTTCTTCAATTTGCTGCTGGAGAAAATTATTCGAGCTGCAGAACTTAATCGAGCAGGTACAATCTTTTATAAGAGTGTACAGCTGCTGCCGTATGCCGATGATTTGATATCATCGGCCTCAACACCCGCGCCGTAGTTCTGCTTTCTCCAGACTGGACAAGGAAGCAAAGCAAATGGGTCTGGACGTGAACGAGGGCAAGACGAAATATCTCCCGTCATCAAACGCAGGATTACTCTTGCCAACAGGTGCTACTTCGACGTTACGAGGTTTCTAGAGAAAGGTTCTGCGAAAGACGTACGGTTTTTTGCGCGTTGGTCACGGCGAATATCGCATTCGATGGAACGATGAGCTGAACGAGATGTACGACGACATTGACATAGTTCAGCGAATTAAAAAACAGCGGCTACGCTGGCTAGGTCATGTTGCCCGGATGGACGAAAACACTCCAGCTCTGAAAGTATTCGACGCAGTACCCGCTGGGGGAAGGAGATTAAGGGGAAGACCTCCACTCAGTTGGAAGGACCAAGTGGAGAAGGACCTGACTTCACTTGGGATATCCAATTGGCGCCACGTAGCGAAAAGAAGAAACGACTGGCGCTCTGTCGTTGACTCGGCTGTAATCGCGTAAGCGGTGTCAACGCCAATTAAGAAGAAGAAGAAGAAGGTATACATTAGAGTGATTCAAAAAAAAGATTTCTTTTCGATTGGTACTCGGTAAAATAGGTTCCTAGACACCTCTAAGAAAGCTTCTTCAAATATGAGTTTTTAATTGTAATAGAAAAATTATATCTCGCTTCCAACTACTTTAAAAAATATCTTGTTCCTTAAATTTTGTAGGAAATGTATGGATGTGTATACCCTGCACTCGCTTGGCAAACTGTGAATCTATAATTCATCAGGTTAATTAGGATTACGAATACTTCAAAGAGAAAATCTTAATATAGAAACATGAAAGCTAATGGTTATTTGGCTGTTATAATTTGTGCGGACTATTGTGTATACAAATAGGCCCACACATACTAAATAGAAATAAATAAATATTAATACATATATGCTGACGTGCTTGTCCATGGCAATGAAATTATAACAAGGACAATGCCTAAGCTACAAGTGCGGAAGGGTACAATGAGCACCCCATTGCTGTGGGCGGTGGAGTACGTGAATAGGGGAGGGGAAAGAGAAAATTAATTAATTAATGATCGTATTTGTTACGCAAACTCGCATACACGCAATATCGCCCCACAAACACACAAAAATGTATAACGCTTTGATGATTTAAATGCTACTTAACTGTTGCTTCCAGGGTCGGATTAAGAATGTGGGACCACTTTTTGATAAAAAAAATTACTCATAAATTTGTTTCAACATGGTTATCATCATGGTCATATGATTATCTGATTAAACAACCATACAAATAAGGAGACAATTTGTCATCAAATATATTTTGGATATGAAGCTTTTACTCATGTAATTATTTACCGACGTAGTCGTAGTATAATTTCTGAATTGACGAACGTATACTGTAATTTTTTCATTATTATGCGTTAGAAAAATATTTTCAAAAGTTTTGAGTTCTCATTCTCTAAAGAGCCTTCAAAATCTCTTAACTTGGTTTCCACAAGTTTTTGTTTGGGTTCAAGCCTCTTTACCTGATTTCAAGTATATTAACTCTCCCATAAAATTAAATCGCTCTTAACCAACTCGTAAACGGAAAATTTGTATTTAAGTACACTTCACAATTCAGTAATGGCTGGAAGAAAAATTTTCATATCAAATTTGTCCATAGCTGAAAGTTGCAGTGCCTGAGAACCAATAGGTTGAACGGAATCTCAAATAATTCTCTGGCAGTTTTTTCGTGCGTCTTGAACTCATCTCTCTAGTATTAAATGTAGTATAATAGTAGGACTGTACAGAGATCTGAGCTCAAATTAAACAACAATGTCATGTCAAAAGATAACAGTCCTCGGGTTTGATTTCTCAGATAGATGTGAGAATCTGTTCACTGTCATCCATAAATGCCATTAACATGTTTCTTAGAGGAAGAAAATCAACTTTCGCAGCTTTTTTAGCATTGTCACGATCCGACCAGCGAGAGCGAGCTATTCAGTCGCTAAGATTCTTTGAGAAAAGACAAGTTGGTGTTGGGTAAAGATCAATACCGAACACTTGCGCACCAAATCACACTATGTTTGAAAAAGCATAAACATTTTTTTTTTCAATAAGATATCTCATTTATTATGTATGGAATATAGTCAGAGGGAAGTTCAAAAATCTCTTTGCACCCTTTAAAGGCACGGAAATTATTCAACTTACTTACCTACTTTTATCGATACCATGCTTATTGAGCAAAATAGAACAGATAAAGTTAAACTGTTACACAAAATGATTATACTGTATGAACTGGAATGGTCCTTATTGTTTGGAGCAGTGCCTAGTTTTCATGGGACTCTATTTCATATAAGTTCAATATTAATGATCTAGTTATGTACTTCTTCTTCTTTATTTGCCAATTCGTATTCGAATATTGGTGATCATATAACAATTAATAATATGTACAATATTAATAAACTTAATAATAATATAATAATGTAATGTTTACATGTTAAATATATCTATTGTATATAAAAAAAAACAATAAAAATAAAAAAAATCACACATTTTGAATTATCGCAGCATATTTCTCTCTATCTCTCGCCACATCTATAAGGTTGCCCACGTTCTGGATTCCTGTCCATTGTCGAATGTTTCGAAGCCACGAAAGTTGTTTACGGCCAATACCCCGCTTTCCTTCAATTTTTCCTTGGATAATTATTTGTAGAAGCTCATACTTAGAGTGCCTCATAATATGTCCTAGGTAGGCTGCTTTTCTTTGTTTTATAGTCTTTAACAACTCTCTATTGCGGTTCACTCTTCTCAAGACTTCACTGTTTGTAGCTCTATCTGTCCATGGAATTTTTAGGATTCTTCTAATAAGCCATAGCTCGAAGGACTCTAGCTTGTTCATATCTGTGATTTTTAGAGTCCACGTTTCCATCGCATAGAGAAGCACTGACCAAACATAGCATTTTAAAAAACGTATTTTGGTTGTGATGGTGAGGTCATGGCTACATAATATATTTTTGTATTTGAGAAAAGTTGTGCGAGCAATTTCGATTCGACATTTTATTTCTTTTGAACAATCCCAACATTCATTGATCTGACAACCAAGGTACTTGAAATTTTTGACTCTTTCTATGGGACTATTATTAATCATGAGGTGTGTGTCATTGTATATGTTTTTCCTACTAATAATCATATACTTCGTCTTGTTTATGTTAATGCGTAGGCCATATTCGTCACTACGTAAGTTAACTCGGTTTACAAGTTCTTGTAATCCCATCAAGCTATCGGCTATAAGTGTTGTGTCATCTGCATAGCGTATATTATTTATGAAAATACCATTCACTTTTACACCTTCATCAATACTGCTTACCGATTCTTGAAATATTACTTCCGAATATATGTTAAATAACAAGGGTGACAGAATGCATCCTTGTCTTACACCTCGTGAAATAGATATTTCTTCGGTTATATCACCATTGATGCTTACATGGGCAGTTTGTTGCCAATAAAGATTTCTTATGCAACGAATCTCTTTGTCATCTATTCCCATAGAATAAAGAATTTCCATAAGTTTATCGTGTTTAATGGTGTCGAAAGCTTTCTCATAATCAATAAAGCATAAAAATACATCTTTTTGGACATCTTTACAGTTTTGAACCAAATCTTGTATACAGAACAATGCCTCGCGTGTTCCAAGACCTTCTCTGAAGCCAAATTGCGTCTTGCCCATTGACTCTTCACATTTCTTATATATTCTGGCGTGAATGACTCTTAGAAATATCTTGAGAGCATGTGACATTAGACTAATTAGTCTGTACTCACTACAATGTTTCGCATTATTTTTCTTAGGTAGTGGTATGAACGTTGATTTTAACCAGTCTTTTGGATATTGGCCATTGTCATAAACTTGGTTAAAAAGCTTTACTAATAGATTCATATTTTTGTCATTTATTAACTTTAAAAATTCAGCTGGAACCTCATCCGGACCTGTTGCTTTGTAATTTTTCATTGATTGTATAGCTCTCTCTATTTCGCCTTTCGTAATATAATTGCCAGTTGGTCTGTGATGGAGATGAAGGTTCTGGTTTGATCTACTGTCATCCGAAAAAACGTTTTCAATATATTTCTTCCATATACTTTTCTTTTCATTTATGTTAAATACCACCTCATTGTTTTCATTTATAAGTATTGAGGGCGGATTTTTACGATGAATACCTGCGGCTTCTTTCAATTTTTTGTGTAAATGGAAGGTATCATGTAAAAGTTGTAGTCTTTCGATTTCTTGGCATTCATTGTTTATCCAGTTTGTTTTTGCATTACGGATCATCTTCCTTATTTCTCTATTCAGTTGTCTATACATGTCAGTGTTTTTATTTTTATATTCCCGGCGTTTACTTATTAGTTTTAATATGTCATCGGTCATCCAATTATTTTTATGTATGTACACCGGCAATAAAATATTATTAAAATACATTTTACTGCGACCAGAGATTACCAACGTACTGGTGGTAAATTCAGCAAAAATAATAGATATACAACACACTCCAGCTCTGAATGTATTTGACGCAGTACCCGCAGGGGGAAACAGAGGAAAAAGAAGGCCTGCACTCCGTTGGAAAGACCAGGTGGAGAAGGAGTCTCCGATTGGCGCCACCTTGCGAAAAGAAGAAACGACTGGCGCGCTATTGTTAACTCGGCTATAACCGCATAAGCACTTTCTACGCCAGTAAAGAATAAGAATGAAAAAAGGCATTTCGTAAGGTTTTTACAACATAACATGCACAGCATGTTTTCTTTCGTACACCAATTTATAGTTTTTTCGCATGTGGATGCAATTTTAAAACTTTTCTCCTAAATTGAAATGACTCTGTGATATTTTAAATTCCTGAATGGAGTGGAAGACATACAAAGCCGGAAACGAGCTAAACCTTCTTCTGCTTGATCGCCAGTTGCCTCGCTCTATCATCTCTATATCCGCATTAAAAGCCGAAACTTGAATGTGCAATCTAACGAAATTACTTCGTTAGGTTTTATATCATTGAATTAAGCCAGAACCTTCCTATTTCGATATTAGGTTGATTTTACGTTTTTTTTATAAAGCGTTATAATTGCTTTTCACTTCGGAATTAGATCCTATTGACTCGACTGCTGGGCCACGAATGTCCTGGCTACTCTTTTGTTATCCAAAATTAATTTATCTAAAGGGCCAGCACAAGTTTTATCTTTTAATACGGTATTCAATAATTTATAAATTATTATTTAAGTAATCGATTTCATTTATCAATGTAATTTTATTTCACTCCAAATAATTCCCATTTATATTGTAGTCTAATTACGGAAAGCTTGAGCCACTCAACACAGTGCTTTTGACACATCGAAGCGTCATGTTGTCGACGTATTTGCGACATGCCGCGTTACGTTGGGTACTGCGCTTTTCATATTACCATGCTTTCGTTTTCGGTCTGCTACCCACGTTTATTAGCTACAAGCGACCGCTGCGGAGACCTCCTCATAAGCTATTTTACCGGCTGTACGCCGTCACGATAAATTTGTTCTGCTGGTTTACGTATCTCGTCATAATGTCGCGTATGACAATCCATTTGGTGCACATTCGAGACTGGTTGTCCGTAATGTTCTCGATGAGCGTTGCCGTACTCAGCAAAACAGTTGCCCTCGTCACAATGCGTATATACATATGGTTTGGTCAGCGACGCGCAATTGAAGCGCTTCGCCGTTATCGCACATTACGTCAACGTTATCGCCACCTAAAGGGACTAACGCGTCCTAATCAAGCGCAGTTGGAGTATCAGCTGTTGGCGAAACTCTTTAGCGCCAACATAGGGATCGTCCTTACGGCGAGCATTTATTTTGTCTACGTCAAGACTAATGCAAATGCTTTTAAATTACTAGTGCTTGTTCAATTTCTCTCAATTTCATTTCTTATTGCCTGTGTACATCAATTTGTGTACGCGGTCTACTTGCTGCGGCAACAATGTGTTTGTGTTAACGAGTTGATACGCCTTTGGCTATGCGAAGTGCGGACATTATAACATACATGCATTAAGGATAAATTTCTAGCGCAATCCTCCAAAGAGCTGAACAGTGAGCTTAGTGCGCGATTATTGGAACTGCATTTAATGTATTCGGATTATCAACATTTGACTATGCGCGTTTTCGAGCTATTCTCCATTCCCTTTGCGGGCTTCTTGTTGCGACAATTTGGCATCAGCATTAATATGCTCTTCACTGCCGTACAATTCATTAACAATCGCATAAAAGTCAGTACAGCGGATGATATTATAGGTACACTATTGATTGTACTCTTCTTTGCGGATGCTCTGTTGCTAATTTCGTGGGTCAACGGGATTGTGCATGAATGTAATGTATCCGCGGAGCTGCTTCGCGAATGTACCACTATAGCAGTGTTGTCCAACGTGACTGTGTGCACGTTATGCTTGTGTTGGTTATTCTAGCGTCAACTGATCGCAAAATTCTCCTTTGCTTGCCTACGAAGTTGAATACAGTAGCACAACTGTGCTTTCACAGACACTTGTCGCGACATGTTGGTGTGAGGTGTCTGGCACTGTCCGTGCGCTATTGTGCGCATAGGCCGTGGACAACGCTGCACTATAGTAATAGGCTGTAAATATCAGGCAGAGCTGAAGCACCAGGTGTGTTGAATTCATTTTATATTTGAAAAGTTTAGTTTTTTAATTTGCGTAATTTTCAGCTGGAGTCTTTGTCTCTGCGTCTCAGTTGTCATCAGCTGCATTATAAGGTTTTCGGTCTTTTCGAATCCAATCTTAAAGAGTGTCTGAACGGTCTATTTTCCATTTTTATTTATGCAATTTGATATGCATAAAAACCAGGCTTCAACTTTTTAAAAATTATATTCAAAAACTGGGATCTCTTTCTACAATAAGTTTATGAGTATTCACTTTATTTTATAAATGAAAGATTGCACGATTTCAAATTCGTTTCATGAGACTGAGAGATTTTTCGAGGAAATTTTATTGGAGCTTTGCTATTTAACGGCAAGAATCATCCAAGACATTGAGCACATTAAGTCAGTATATAGTATATCGATATAAAATCGTATGAGGTTTAAAGTTCAATATCCTTAAAATCTCGACATTTCTCTCATCTGCGTCATCAGAGTGTACAAATTAATGAAAAAATGGGAAAATTGACGAATTGATTCGGTCTGAAGAATTTTAATTGTTTTTGGTTGTGCTACCGGGAGATAACCAAGTTAGGCCTTATTCAGTAAATCAGTGCTAATTCTTTATCACCCTAACTCTCTAATGTCTCTTAAGTTGGAACATTGGGAGCCGTGGAATATGTCCTGTCTCATACGGCTGTGGGCGGAGTATTCGCATTCATATTATACCTATGTCTCACCGTTCTCGTTCCATTTCCTGAAGGTGAAATATTGAAAGTAGGTGCCTTGTGATGACAAAAAGTTAATAAAATTCCTTTTACCTAGAAGTAGGAGGTTTCCGGTCTATTCAGCATTAACACTATCCAAAAGTAACTTTGTGGTATGACCGGTGTTACCTGTGCGCCAAGACTGAGGTATTTTCTAAGGTCCATTGCTTCACACAACCCTTGAAGGAGTTGAATGGTCTGAGACAACTCCCTCAAGCGATTCAACATACAATGCTTTTCCACTCATTTTGTTAAAACCTACGCTAAACTTAAATAATTAAATGATAGTAAAATTTTTAATTAAAAATCATTTTTCAACGATTTGAGGGCCGCAGCTAATTAGAGACGAAAATAATTTATAAGCAAAAAGTAATGCTATTAAAAAAATAGCTTACTTACAGGTAGTATTTTGTTACTTAACTCTTTTACTTTAATGCTGCTTCACATCGATTGCGAATTGACGTTATAAGACTCCGACAGCGCACCACCAGTGTTGCTTGCCATGCCGTCCTAATTTCATCAAAAAGAACATCCATATTTGTAATATTTTTGGTACCTACACCTTTTTAGACATCAACCCAGATGTGTTCTCTTCAGGCCACTCCAAAACATTCCTGGAAATTTCAACAAAAAAATTTTGTGTAAATTTTCCCGTATGCTTCTAATTGTTATTTTGTTGGAATTTCCGTACAACAGGCAACTTCCTCCTAAGTTCATGGCAGAATGACATTTTTTAGAATGGCGACGTGTTTCTACTTTTTAAAATTACATATATCAATCGTATTGAGCGGACCTACACCATGCCAGGAAAACAATTCCCACAATGATTGATCCTCCATCATTCTTTACTACGCAAGAAACATAGCGAGGATCAAATTCTTGATCGACCATCAGGATCTATGCGATTTATTTGGGTTACATCGATTGAAACAACATACTGCCATTGATTTGTTGTCCAAGATCAATAAGAGTTGGAAAAGTCTACACATTTAGTCAGAAGTGGTTTCATGCGTGCTGTTCTGCCGGGAAATCCAAGTTCGATTAAATCCGGGCAATTGGACATTACATTCGTCTTGAATTTTATGTAGAATGTCAGTGGAACTTTTTTTTTGGGTCTCCTCGGGAGATGGTAGTAATTAAGCGGTCTATTTCTGTTGAAGTTTTTAAGGTGTTTTCTTTGCGTGTAACATTGGAAATACATAGTTTTAACATTCTGTATATGCTTAAGGACATTGAAAACAATTTTTTTGAAGTGAATCAAAATTTCTTTGTAAAGTTTTTAGGAATATAACTAACGGTATACCAAAACATCTAAACTAATCAGCACCTTACAAAAAGGGAGCGTTTCTAATTAGCTGTCAACAGCTGTATATATAAGTATATATCTATATAAATAAAAATGAATCGTCAAAATTTATGTACGCTCATAACTTTCATACGACTGAACCAACTTTGATAGCTATTTTTTGAAAATGTTCGTTGAGGTTCAGAGATGGTTTCTGCGGAGAAAAAATTTCGAATAATTGCCGGAAACCCTCCAAAAACAGCCCTTTTCTTTTTCTCATACAAACGAATGAATGTTTGTTCGTTAGTAGCGCTAAGAGAACGGCTGAACCAATATTGATGAAATTTTAAGAGGTTGTTCGTTGTGGATCAAGGAAGGTTTAGATATAAAAATATCTTATACTTTTCATGAAAAGTCAGCAAATTGGATAATTCCAAAAAGTAACTTTTTTCCATAAACATTTTTTTTTTCAATTTTTTTTATTTTGCTTTTCAATATTTTGATTTGTAAATTATTTGAATAGTTCAATTTCGGTCGCTTGCTTTTTTATTCCGGCTATTCAAAAGAAAAATTATTGAAAATTATTCAGTGAAAACTTTACTTCTGTTTCACACAAAGAGGTCAATTGCAGATTAAAATTTGTTACGAAGCCCTAATATCGGTCGGTGTTCTTTTTGCCATCAAAATATGGCAGCCCAAGGCAAGGCAAGAAGATCTCCCATGATGACATACGTGCAGAATTATGGATCGCGGTTAATCAGAAAGCGATCGTCACGATGTCATAGCACTCTGTTGAGTGGCAAAATAGAGGTTTTCCGCACGCACACATTCTTCTTTGGATGATGATTACACCAGATCAAATTGATGAAATAATTTCTCCTGAAATTCCTGATGTAGAGAAAGATCCAGTATTATATGAAGTGGTGGAAACCAATAGGGTGCATGGACCTTGCGGACACTACAATCCCTTTTCGATTTGTATGTCTGACAATAAATGCACGATGTGCTTTTCTTTCGGAAATACAAACTGGAAATGATGGATATCAACTCTATCGGCGTCGCTCACCAGACGACAATGGCACAACATTCAGCATTCAACTTAGAAAAGTGAATATCGAAGTTGACAACACATGGATTGTACTATATTCACCATTATTGTTTAATTCATATTCAAAACTCATATCAGTGATTAGTATTAATTCATATTCAAAACTCATATCAGTGATTAGTATTACAGTTTGGTGAAGTCGATAAAATACGTTTGAAAGTACGTCACCAAAGGAAGCAACATGGCGGTTATTGGTCTTAAACGATGCGTTCGATACGTTAACTGCAATAAAGCGCTTTGTAGGATATTTACTTTTGCAATTCATGAACGTTTTCCGACTTTTGTACGTCTCGCAGTTAATTTGGAGAATGGCCAAAGAGTGTATTTCAGCCCAGAGAATACAGTATAGCCAGTGGAAACATCGCTAGCAACAAAATTTACGTTGACGAGGTTTTTCTCAACTTTCGTGAGTCATCTGTTTGTGAGAACATTGCTCTATTCGGAAATACCTTGATATTATGCATGGAATGCATCGTCGAAGAAATAGTTACGCAAAAAGCAAGGCCAACCAGTAGATTGACATCCAGGTGTCTTATCAACTAATGGTTTAGGACGAATTTACACAATCCACCCGAAAAACGACGATTGTTTCTACCTTCGGTTGCTATTGATTAATGTACGCGGTTCAACTTTATTTGAGTCATTGCGTACTGTGAATGGTTCGATGTATGCAAGTTTTGGAGAAGTAAGCCAGCAATTACAATTGCTGGAACACGTTAATCACTGGAATGAAAATGAAGTTTGCATACTTTTCGATAAAAACTTCGACATTGCCAAAGACATTTTACATCGTTTTCGCTAAAAATTGGAAATGGTACAATTTCGGTTGATACTTCCGGTGGTTCGATATCAATTCCATCTTCCCTTTATCAATTCACGAAAGATGAACTCATCACAAATGTTCGGACATTGGCCAAATTATCGTAACTACGATTCCTTAAGTGCACGCGCAATGTTACCTGCCAAAAATACCGATGTTGTTGACTTAAACTGGAAGTTTCAAAGTCAAATTCCGGGAGACTTGCACTCATACAAATCGATCGATCGTCTTGACAATGAAGACGACGCCGTGAATTATCCAGTGGTATTTCTAAATTCTTTGGACAGGCTTGGTATGATACCGCATCATTTGCGTCTCAAAGTAGGATCAGTCGTTAATATTGTGTGTCGCAATCTTCATGCGTCGAAATTGTGTAATGGAACCTGACTGATTGTGACACACCTATCGAATACAAAAAGCAGAATGCTTGATTCTACGAATTCCTTTGAGTTCAATCGATTTGCCATTCCAGTTTAAACATATTCCGTTTCCAGTGAAAATTGCATTTGAGATGACAGGACACAAGGATATTCGCATAGTGTGTGGTATAAATTTGGAAGTACTATGTTTTTCACACGGTCAGATATACGTGGCGTGCGCACGAGTTGGAAAACCATCTTTTCTGTACACCGGAACAGAAACCAAAAAATGTTGTTTATCAAGCTGTTTTGCATTGAAAAAAAAAATGAAATGATAAATACTTTCTTTTCATTTCAAAATACATATTTTCACGCAGGACAACGGCTGCGGGGTCAGCTAGTTATATTATATTTATATATTCCCATATGCCTGGATACCCAAATTATTTTAACCGAGTTACTTCCTGAGAGTCTAGTAATTGCCTGTTTGCTTAACTTAATGCATTGGGATTAGTATTGATACTAAAGATAGCTTTAACCGTCGCTTTGCTATATATATTATAGCAGAGCTTCTGTTACAGCCTCAATTTCGGTCTGAAAAACCTAGTTGTAGTCATTTAAGTAGTTTGAAAGTATCTTCTGTGTATGGATTAATACTTCATTCTTCACTTGTATATGGTTTAGCCGGATGTCAAAGATAACCTCCAGAGCTTTAGTTCTCCATCGTATATAGCTTATCGTTTTCTTAGCATGTGACTTAACCAGGCCTGCAGGTTCTGATTAATGTACAAGTAAAATGCAGCGATAGCCGATAACAGTACAGCCGTACTGGCGTTATTGAATGCACCTTCCACGTTAATGAATGCCGTTAGGGTGAATTTGCATTTGTCTAATGAAATTTCGATTGTCATAGTTGTGACATGTAGGGTGGTATCAACCCATTTTCCTTTTGACGTACGCATGCTGACTGAACTCCAAACGGTTGCAGTTGGTAGTTTTCTTTCTCACTTTGGTAACCATTTCTTGGGCGAACACGAGAAAGTCATCCTAGCTGGGTGTTATGGCAGGTTGAAAATGTTTCACATCCGATCGTGGAAAAGAGCATATAATAATATTTTTATTTTAACCTCCATGGTAAGTGCCCTGCTCTCTATTAGTACGGCCTGCTTATGGTTTTTCCAAAAATCTGTTTTGCCGTACCGCTTACGCTGCCTACTTGACCACAGAATAAACGTCATGAGTTGGGTTCTGCTATTGACGTCTGATAAGCATCGTAACCTTTGTCGATATTGAATTGCTTAGCATTCTTAAAAGTCCTGCTGCTGTGTAACATTTTCCACTATCAATATTTGACACAGAACTCATAGAGTACGATACTGAGAATATAACTGTGAAACGACCTAATTTGGTGAGATTTGAGGTCCAGTTTGTCCCATTCCTATACATTGGTAGCTCTTGGTATTCGATATTAATTTTGATCGATGTACCTGTGGTCGAAAAAGTAGTGTTTTTGACGCTGGTGAATACATTATTTGGAATAGATAATAATAGATTAATCTTTATGCTAGGCCTCTTGCATCAAGGCTTTATTTTTCCATGCAGTGAGTTGGAAAAAGTTTAGATGGGCCGTGGACTTAAAGTAGATATTATTAAATAGTGCTCATAAATTTAACTATGTACTGTCACCATCTATTACAATCGGATATTAATATAATGATATGTGTGATACCGGCACATAACTGAATTATTATATGCTTATATAAATATATAAATATATTTGTAGACTGTATTTGTCAACGTATGTAAGCCAGAACACTCTAAGTAATTAATTTCCTAATACTACTAATATGATAAATTTTTATGAAATGATTTGGAATTATTTATATTTCATCTTGTTAACTTTGTATGCCTACAGCACATAGTGAGAGAAACGGATGATTTATCTTCAAATAACTAAAATTTGAACTTTTATTTTGGCGTTATTATATTTCGTTATCAACAACTAATATATCCGTTAGTAGAAAACTCATTTCGTTATGCTTCTTTCTGAATATTCTTATAACTATAATATATTTCTTTCACAACTGTTAGCAATAAGGAAGAGCAAGAATGCAATTTACTCTCAAAAAGAGAAAACTAACAGAAATTAAGAAATTATAAAAGAAATGTGAAGATGTTGCTTAGTATTAATAATCACATCAAAACAAAACTTGAAAACTAATAAAATGCATTTATTATCTCACAAATTTAAACTATAAAAAACAAATACAAAATCAAATAACACTTGTTTGGATATGTGTTTTAACAGTAACAATTTCTGCTAGCAGAAATTTTATTAGCAACTGATAGTTTTGTCGGTTTAGCAATCCTTTTCCAGCAAAATTTGGCTATCTAGTGATAGAACAATTTTCTACTCGGCTTGCTCTTCTGTTCTCTGGAAGCACACGTCAAAAATTCGGTATAAGGGAACTTTGGGACGGCATTTCAAACTCCTTATGTACGGCTGCAACCGAAACCATTGGTTTCCAGAAAATGCAAAAGAACAGCTGGTACGACGAAGAGTGCCGTGTCGCAGAAAAAAGGCTGCCTACCCCGCAACATTACGATCGACCACAACACGTTTGGGATGGGATAGATACCGAGAGTTGAAGAGAGAAGTGAGACTCATTTGCAGACAGAAAAAGAAAGAGGCCGAAATGTGTGAGTATGAAGAGCTTGACAAGCTGGCCGACGGGGGTAATGCTCGGAAATTCTACGAAAAAATGCGGCGGCTTACAGAAGGTTTCAAGACCGGAGCATACTCATTTAGAACCTCCTAAGGTGATCTAGTGACCGATGCCCAGAGCACACTTAAATTATGGAGGGAACACTTCTCCAGCCTGCTGAATGGCAGTGAATCCACAACACCAGCAGAAGGCGAACCCGATTCCCCAATCGATGACGGTGGAGCAGACGTTCCATTGCTCCACCATGAAAAAGTTCGAATAGCAATAGCCCACCTGAAGAACAACAAAGCGGCGGGGGCCGATGGATTGCCGACCGAGCTATTCAGACACGGCGGTGAAGAACTGATAAGGAGCATGCATCAGCTTCGTTGTAAAATTTGGTCGGACGAAAGCATGCCCAACGATTGGAATTTAAGTTTGCTCTGTCCAATCCACAAACAGGAGACCCCACAATCTGCGCCAACTTCCGTGGGATAAACCTCTTCAACATCGCATATAAGGTTCTCTCGAGCGCATTGTGTGAAAGAATAAAGCTCACGGTAAACAAACCGATAGGATCTTACCAGTGCGGCTTTAGACCTGGCAAATCAACAACCGACCAGATATTCACCATGCGCCAAATTTTGAAAAAGGCCTGTGAAAGGAGAGTCGATACACGCCAACTCTTCGTTGATTTCAAAGCTGCTTTCGAAAGCACGAAGAGGAGCTGCCTTTATGCCGCGAGGTATGCATTTGGTATCCCCGCAAAACTAATACGGCTGTGTAAACTGATGTTGACCAACACCAAAAGCTCTGTCAGGATCCGGAAGGATATCTCCGAGCCCTTCGATACTTCGACTTCTTCAATCTGCTACTGGGGAAAATAATTTGAGCTGCAGAACTTTATCGGAATCAACACCCGCGCCGTTAGTTCTGCTTTCTTCAGACTGAACAAGAAAGAAAAACAAATGGGTCTGGCAGTGAACGAGGGCAAGACAAAATTTCTGCTGTCATTACACAAACAGTTGTCGCACTCAGGACTTGGCTCTCACGTCACTAATGGCAGTCATAACTTAGAAGTCGTACATAATTTCGTCTATGTGCAGAGGTTTGGACGCTAATAACAACTGATGAGTCGATGTTACGAGTTTTCGAGAGAAAAGTTCTGCGAAAGATTTATGGTTCTTTGCGCGTTGGCCACGGCGAATATCGCAATCGATGGAACGATGAGCTGTATAAGAAATATTAAGACATCGACATAGTTTAGTGAATTAAAAGACAGCGGCTACGCTGGCTAGGTCATTTTTCCTATTGGACGAAAACACTCGAGCTATGAAACCCGCCAGGGGGAAGCAGAGGAAGAGAAAGACCTCCACTCCGTTGGAAGGACCAGGTGGAGAAGGACCTGGCTTCGCTTGGAATATCCGATTGGCGCCACTAGCGAGAAGAAGAACTACTGGCGCGCAGTTGTCAACTTGGCTATAATTGCGTAAGTGGTGTCTACGCCAGTAAAGAAGAAGAAGAATGGAATACTTACATAAATCAAGTTTCATTGCAAATTTTGTTATATAACTTTTTGTATTTAAATAGAGTCTAAAAATCACACACGTCCGCAGTTTTACCGTTTTTTCTGGCACTCATTTCCGATATTAGCAAGAGAGCTATTTTGAGAAAAGCTTCCAAGCAGCCAAAATCAGGGCAAAAACTGATGTTAAAATGAACTTATCTACTATTCAAGAGATGCTCAGAAACTTTCCATATTTAAAATTTTTAAAACTAAAGAAAAACCACAACTTAAGGTATCCCGAAAAGAAATACGACTACATTTTGCACTGGATCACAGCGCCTAAAAGTGTGATTGACGCTATGTTGTCTATTTAATAAAATAAAATAAATTTGTTGGGGAATACAAACTAATATGTACTAACACTATCGCGAGTGTGTAAAATGAAAATAGCCGTGTATTTAAGGAGTACAATAATCTATTGCGGCGGAATCGAATGTATATAAAACGAATGTTGAAGCTACTCAGGGAATAATACTTTATATTGAGTGTGTGAGTTGTGTTGTGTACGAGTGTGGTGTTTTAAAGGACAGAAATTGAGACACGCACAAATGCACTTTTAATGAGCATATTATTTGTAGGTTCTACTTTGGTAAACGGATTAACAAGCGTCTCAGATATGTATATTATATCGACTAAATTTTCATGGCTGGTATTTGACACTTCTTTTGCAAAGACCCTATTAAGGATTCAGTACCTTCTGGAGATGTGA
This sequence comes from Bactrocera zonata, assembly GCA_037783105.1. NCBI lineage: Eukaryota > Metazoa > Arthropoda > Insecta > Diptera > Tephritidae > Bactrocera > Bactrocera zonata. Next base: position 119,527 of record JBAWJQ010001305.1, on the reverse strand, counting down.
AATTGTATGTATGTACATCCCCTAATTAAGGGCAACAGGTGACTTTTGCTCTTTAGAATAATGGATATAACGGGTGATCCATATAGAAGTTCTTATTTCAATAGCCTTTTTGACAGACCACACATGAGTCGTGTCATGCTGTCATGTTATGTTCGTTCAGCATTGTTTGGCATTTCATCGTACGCATGAACAACGTTTACAAATCTTTCAACTTTATTACAAAAATTCAGGTTCTATAAAGAATATGTTTCGCTCAACTTATGGTCAACATACCTGTAATAGGCCGACTGAGCGTACAATTCGCAACACCATCACCCATCTTGAGATATTGGATAATATTCGACCGAATAGAGCACGCAGTGAAGAAAATATAGCAGCCGTACTTGAGAAGACCGTAAAAAGTCGATTTAGCGCCGTTGGCGCAACTTGGACTAACGTATGGAATGATTTGGCGCATTTTACGTAGATATCTTAAATTAAAAGCATAGAAAATACAAATGAAGCTGTAAAGTCTAAAGTCTATGCAGATAATCCCGCTTCGATTCAGGCCTTGGAGCCAAACATCGCGTGTAATTCGCCAGTTACCAGTCGAAACGAAATGGATAGACCATCTGAGACGTAGCTGCGGCCAACATTTGATAGAGATAATCTTTAAAAAATAAATGCCAAAGAATGTTATTTTCAAATTATAATAAACATTCCCCATTAAATTTGATGCTTCTGTGCTTTTCCTTTAAAAAAGTAGAGAACCCCGATATTCACATGTTGTCAATGTGATCCAGCCTTTTTTATGTTATTTTAGTAAAGTTTGTAATAGATTTCCCTAAAGACTCAAAACTGCATCTTTCAGAACAACCAGAGTTCTTTTTAATCTAATTTTTCCTTACTTGCCCCAAGACCAGCAAGTTCTCTGAAAATTTCTATTAAGGATGTAAGGTAATTTCTATAAGAGTTATTATTTTAATATAATGAAAGAAATTGTATATTATATATGAAAAAGATAAGAATTACGAAATCATTTGTGAAAATTTTTTTCGATATTGTAAATAAGAAACTCTTTAAAAAAACTTGAAGTTCTTCTGTCTGACTGTTGCTCTTTGAAAAACCATCAATATGAAAATATAGTTTATTTTATTGATTACCGATTTCTCGCTCCATATCGAATTGTATTAAGACTGTAACTTGTACCAGAACCACAAAGAAAAATGTAACACATTGCGGTAAATCAAGCTCGAAGAGACCGCAAATAGTGTAACGTAGACGGTTGCAACAGAGGTACACAGAAAAATTATCCAGCTGAACGAGGGAGAGAGGAAAACTTAAGCATCCATGTTAATTTAAAAGTTACCACTTACCACTTGCATCAGCTGTCTGTCGCACCGCAGTTCTATGAGTTCACTCGCCTTACGCATAATCTTGGCACTTTCATTACAAGACGAAAGTAACCACGGTACCCCGATGATATTCGCCACTAAATTTGCATACAGCACCACCATCAACAAAAATGCGATCAAACTGTATAGCGAACTCAAGTGAAATATGTGCCAAACACACGTGTGCATTGCGTTTATATTGACAATGAAACACTTAATTAATATGAGAAGAAAAGTGAGCTGCCCGAAGCGAAAGACGCGAAGAGTGAAGCGCAGGTATTCAAAATGCGCCGCAACCAAGAGGGACAAACGTTGCGTCAGCATGCGTAAACGTACACGACCTACACGCGTCTCATTATTGTGACCACATGGTAAGCTTACCAGGGCCGTGAGCACGCTTATTAATTCTCCATTGATTGCTTGGTATTTTTGAATAAAATGGCAGTGTATCACAAGCGTATAGTAGGCTAACATTACCTGGAACGTTGACTGAGCCCAACTGACAGATGTCATTATGATATGTTCATTGGTTTGTCGCGGAAATTGCAGCAGCACATAAAGTGAGGTTAACGGAGTTATAATATGTGTTGACCAGAAATAATAGATCGTCAGCCAACGTGTACGCATTGAGACATGACCCTCAACTGCGGGTAATATACGCGCGTACAGAGAGTCCAGGTGCCAAAGTTCCTCCCAAAGTTTGATCATATTTTGCCGACGTGTCCAAATGTACAGACAGAGCGCGGTGAACGTTAGATATCTTCCAGCATTTGTCATTATATCTGTCCACTGAATCACTTTATCATCGAACCTTTCAGCGGATCGCTCTAGGTAACCCTTGTAGATGTACGGCGTGCCCAAAGCAAAGCAAAGCTGTATACCAGCACTATAGAGTAGATAGAACCGCGATGTGTATAGCTTGCCAGTATGCCAGTTGTACAGCGCCGGCAAAAATCCAGCCCACAGCGCATGGTAGTACGCGACACGTAACGTAAAGTAATGCAAACGATGTGTGAGTAATAGAGTGTTCGCCTGCACCATTCCGTAGCGAATTTGTGTACACGAAAAACATTCTTACGACCATTGGTGGGCTTTTATAGTACTTTACTTGGGAATAATATTGAAAGTGGCAAAGATTATGTGTTTTAATCAAACAAATTGCTGGGCGTTAGGTTTTACTGAAAGTTCATTTAGTAATCCGCCCTTAACTTGTTAGGCTTTTGCATATTATTCCTGGGTTGTAGGTGAGACCGCCATATTATAAGTTTAGTGAGGTGGATGAATAAAAACGTGGAGCATGTTACCCTGAATGGTGAGCATCGAAAGTTCAACAAAATAAACTGACTGCAAAATGTAAGTAACTGGTGATCCAAGTAGCCTGTGGCCTGTTTTTTGAGTCGTGTCAAGCTGTCATGTTATTTTTGTTCAGTATTGTTTGGTATTTTATCATGGAAAGACTTATGCGTGAATAACGTTTAAAAGTTTGCAGCACCTCGCACTGACGTATGGTATAAAATACAGCTCATACATGGTTTGGTGGAATCATTAATCAATATTTCTTTAAAAATGATGCGATTGCGAACGTATCCTCCAATGGCGAACATTATCGCGCTATAGCCGACTATTTGATTCCTGAAATTGAAGCTCTTGAACTCGGCGACAATTGATTTCAACAAAATGGCGCCATTTCCAACACAAAAAATACAAAATGGACAACTGTTTTGTGTACATGCCGGTTGTGTTGCTGAAATTAAAGTGGATTGGTGTGCTTGCGGTACGTATTATTTTAATTTTTTAAGATTTTTACGTTTATTATATATGGTTAGGTTTCATTTACAATTAAAATGTTATTTTTCAGATTTAACAATGGATTTAGACGAAATTTTGATTGAAGAAGTGCGTAATTACCAACTTATTTAAGATTTCTCACACAGAGATTATAAACATTTGAGGAAAAAAAATGGCAGGGAAGAAAGTTGCTGAATATACGAGATTGAGCGGTAAGGTAAATTATAAATAAAATATATTAAGTTCTGATATTAATTTCATTTATAGAATCGGAATGCAGAAAGAGATGGAAGAGTCTCCGTGACTCGTATAAGCGCTGCAAACGGATGGAGCCAGTCGCTTCCGGTAGTAGGCAAGAAACTCCAAGAAGAAAATGGAGATATGTAGAGGCGATGTCCTTTTTGGAAAACATTCCAAATTCCAGGCGGTAAGTAAATATCCATATAGCAGTTTCAGCGAAGAGGTTGGAAGGGAGGTGTTGGATACAACAAATATTAATTCGCCAATAGAGACGTCAACAGAAAGGTCTCAGGCCGCATCTTCTGATGCACGTGGACAAAAGGTAATTTTTATTTCTTTGTTTTCTTTTGAAAAATTTCCTAATAAATTTTCAATACATTTTCGCAGAAAAAGAACAGTGACGCGCTGGAGAAGTTTTTGAAATCTGCAGGAGCAAGCATCCTTGGCAGCAAAAATTACCTATTTTCCGCCAATCTGGGTTAGCCAGGTAGAGTCAAGAGTATCGGCTTTGTGTTTGAAGAAATTAATAATTTTCATTTATGATATTTGGCATAGATATTAAATAATTATAATATTGTGATGAAATGTTAGACTTAAAAGCGCACGAAATACTTTATTTTTAGTTGTATGTATGTAAATAGTCAATGAATTTGTTTTTGTATTTAATAAATAGTTAACAAGAAAACTTAAAGTACCTTTTTTACAAATTTTTTCAAATATATATATGTATTAGGGTAATTTTTTTAACTATTACTTTTTTTCAATCCCCTCATGAAATTTCCTTGGATGTAATATCAACATTACAATTTTCCATTGAAAATACACGAAAATAGTGATTTTTATCTTTAAACTTCTAAAGTTCAGAGCTTCCTAGAGACCCGACATCTACATATGTGAACACGTAACTAGCATCACACACTGCCACAAAGATCCGCTGTTTTTTGAGCTCGTTATATGAATGAGCTTCCCATCTATAGCCATGCCCGTCTTTATACATATAAAATTTGTTTCCAATCCCTCTAAATTCGCGTGAGTTTGGTGGTGATAAATATACATCATGTAATTCATCCCAAAAGCGTCACATGTTTCATACTTATATTATTTTCCGAACTGTTGAAACTCTAAGTTTCCAAAAAATCACACCAAAATTACATCTTTATGCCAAGAAACTGAAATTGTTAAGCGCTTAAGTATACCAGTGTAATAATTATTTCACATTGACTTAGATTAACGTATTTGTAATACGCATAATATTAACAATCGGCCTCAAATATTCCTCGTTGTGCATGTTTTATTTATTTATTTAAAGTGAAAAAATTTAACCAAACTATGCAGAACGACAAACTACGATACTGTGTACATACAAAATGGACAGCTGTGTTGTTTTGTGTACATGCCAACTATTCTTATGTTGCTGGCTTCTTTCAAATGTTCAAGCAGCTGGCTTCACGACTCCGTTTGCCGTTCACTGTCGTGCAATCATGTAGAGTCGCTTTCTACATATGTGCACATGAGAGCTTAAAAGAATACCGGGGTCGAATCGTTACATCCGTGAACGTATCACTCGTCACGTAAAAGTCTGTATTTCGTATTATGACATACGTGATCGTAACGCTTATATACGTGATCGTAACGCTTCTATCGTAATCTGGCATGATGACATAAGTGAGCGAGTATATAAACGTATCCGTTCCTTCGAACCGTCACTCGAACGCAAACTACCGATCGTAATAGACGAATTATTTAAAAATGTGAGTATTTGGTAAATTTGAAATTTAAAATTTTTAATAATAAATCTATTTTAGGACAAATTATAATAAACTTAATCCTAAACAAAAAGATGTAATGGCGGAATTCATGTCAAGCCATTCATGCTTGGCAAAAAATAACCTGGCGAAGCAGCTTAATGCCGTGGGGCCACCAGTTAAAGATGCTAAGTTGTGGAGGAAGGTATGTATATAATTTATATGCAATATATTTTTATAAAATATTAATTTTTTATGTTTTTTTTAGGTTTTTGCTGATCAAAAATATCAAGCAAAAAAAAAAACTTTCCTTCAGTAAGGCATCAAAGCAGCGAACTGGTGGAGGGCCCTATAATGAAAAGTTGATCGCTGCGACGGACGAACTGCTAATTGAAGCAGCTGGACTCGAAGCTTGCGTAGAAGGCATAACAAATGTTTCTGCATTTGGAAATAACCCAACTACGCAAGCTTTGACGTTTATCGTTAACTGTGATAGCAGTGATGAGGAGGCAAGCCCTTTCCCCAGCTCCTTACCAGGCCCAACAACTTCCACACAGTCGCTACTCGCTACAACAATTGCAACAGAAAAAACTCCACGCACACCGAGGAGAAAAAGTAGAAGTGACGAGAAGTTGGAGTTACTTCAACAAAACATGAAGTCGCTATCGGCTTTTCAAAAAGGCATAGACCAGAAGCTGGATAGGTTAGTAGCAGCACAAGAAAAAATGCTGGCACTACAGGAAAAGCTGGTTGCCATTAAGTTGGAAAAACACCGCATCCAACAATCAACACGGGAATTAGACCACGAGATAAAAAAATTGGAGCTCGAAACCTTACGAAGGAATTTATTATAAAACTTGGTACATGGATGTAAATATTTTTAGTTTTAAGCATTTAATGAATTTTTAGTTTTAAGCATTTAATGAATTTTTTAATTTAATAGAGCTTTATTTTTTTTTGAATTTTATTTAATTAATATTTAAGAAATGTGATAAAACCAACAAACGTGATGAAACGACTAATAAAAATAATGAGTTTATATGAACAAAATTTTTGTATTTCAGTTTAGAAAGGAAAAAAATTTACAAGGGTAAATACATAGACATTTTCATCTTCAATTTATTAAAGAGAGCATTATTTGATCCCTTATTGTTTGGCCGATTGCGGTGAGGCGGTTCGCTGCCCCAGTGTTGATATCCGTTGTTTGATCAGATTCGCAATTCTGAGGATCATAATTTATTTTAAATTTTATGCAGATGTTGTGTAATGCTGCACAAACGTTAGCAAATCTTGCCACTTTTGTCGGATGGTACCTTCCTCTGTTGCCATATCCTGAAATTCTCCAGCGTCCTTTTAAAATTCCGATAGTTCGTTCGACGACTTGCACCCTCCGAAGCGTTTCTGTAAGGAGTTATGCACCATGGTTCCGATGGGTAGCCAGAATCCCCTGTTAAAATATAAATAAAATCAATGTGGTAAAAAGAACAAAATGAAAATATACCTAAAAGCCATGAATTTTCATTCCTGTTGTGCTGAAATCATTCTTCCAAAACTCTTCGCTGGTCCGAGTGTTTCCAAACAAATGAGTCGTGGGCTGCACCACCGTATTGACAGTTAATAGCCAAAATTTTGTAAGTGTGATCACATATCTGACAATACAAAATTTAACAAATATGCATATACTAGCTGACCCCGCAGCCGTTGTCCTGCGTGAAATTATGTAGTTTGAAATGAAAAGAAAGTTAAATTTATCATTTAATTTTTTTTTTCAATGTAACGCAGTTTTGTAAACAACATTTTTCGGTTTCTGTTCCGGTGCACAGAAAAGATGGTTTTCCAACTCGTGAGCACGCTACGGTCATGTGAAAAACATAGCATTTCCAAAATTATGCCTCACACTATGCGACTATCTTTAGGTCCTGTTGATTGTCATCTCAAATTCAATTTTCAGTAGAAACGGAATACGTTTGAACTGAAATGAGAAATCGTTAGACCTCAAAGGAATTCGTAGAATCAAGCATTCTGTCCCTTTGTACTCGATAGGTGCGTCACAATCAGTCGGGTTCCATTACACAGTTTCGGCGCATGACGATTGGGAAACATAATAACGACAGATCCTACTTTGAGACGCAAATGATGCGGTGGCATACCAAGCCTGTCCAAGGAATTTAGGAATACCACTGGATAATTCACGGCGTCGTCTTCATAGTCAAGACGATCGATCGATTTGTATGAGCGCAAGTCTCCCGGAACTTGACTTTGAATCTTCCAGATGAAGTCAACAACATCGGTATTTTTGGCAGCTAACATTGTGCGTGCACTTAAGGAATCGTAGTTGTGGTAATTTGGACAATGTTCAAATATTTGTGATGAGTTCATCCTTCGTGAATTGATAAAGGGAAGATGGAATTGATATCGAACCACCGGAAGTATCAACCGAAATTGAACCATTTCCAATTTTTAGCGAAGACGATGTAAAATGTCTTTGACAATGTCGAGGTTTATATCGAAAAGTATGCAAACTTCATTTTCATTCCAGTGTTTAGCGTGTTTCAGCATTTGTAATTGCTGGCTTACTTCTCCAAAACTTGCACATATTCCCATATACCATTCACAGTAAGCAATGACTCAAATAAAGTTGAACCGCGTACATTAATCAATAGCAACCGAAGGTAAAAACAATCGCCTTTTTTCGGGTGGATTGTGTAAATTCGTCCTAATGCATTAGACACCTACTGGTTGGCCTTGCTTTCTGCGTAACTATTTCTTCGACGATGCATTCCATGTACAATATCAAGGTATTTTCGAATAGAGCAATGTTCTAACAAACACATCACTGACGAAAGTTAAGAAAAAACTCGTCAATGTTAATTTTGTTGCTGGCGATGTTTCCACTGGCTATACTGTATTCTTTGGGTTAAAATACACTCTTTGGACATTCTCCAAATTAACTGCGAGACGCACAACAGTCGGAAAACGTTCATGAATTGCAAAAGTAAATACCCTACAAAGCGCTTTATTACAGTTCACGTATCGACCGTATCGTTCAAGACCAATAATCGCCATGTTGCTTCCTTTGGTGACATACTTAGAAACGTATGCCTTGGGCTACTAATTTATGTTGATGCCAAAAAGAACGCCGACCGATATTAGCGTGACCTCTTCGTGGCATCGTAACAAATTACAATCTGTAATTGATCACTTAGTGTGAAACACACATAAAGTTTTCACTAAATAATTTTCAAAAAATTTTGAAGCAAACGACAAATTTGAATGATTCAAATAATTGAAAAACAAAACAAAAAAATTTGTATGGAAAAAATTAACTTTTTGGAATTTTGCAATTTCCCGACTTTTCCTCACAAAAAGCGTACAGATTTTTTTATTTCTAAACTTTCCCCGATCCATATCGAATATTTTCTGAAAATTTCACCAAAATTGGCTCAGTCGTTCCCTTAGCGTTACTAATAAACAAACATTCATTCGTTTGTATGGGAAAAATAAAAGTGCTGTTTTTAGGGGTTTTCCGGCAATTATTCGATTTTTTTCTCCGCATAAACCATCCCTGATCCTCAACGAACATTTTAAAAAAAGAATTATCAAATTTGGTTCAGTCGTATTAAAGTTATGAGCGTACATACATTTTGGCGATTCATTTTTATTTATATAGATGTATATTCAAGAAATATATTATAAAAGCAACTTACTATCATAGCGTTGATACTATGGTAGCCTTTTCTATTGAAGTACATGTGCTCGTTCACTGTGGGTTTTTGTAAGCCAATGTGGGTCCCATCAACGCACCCTATAACTAAAAATTATTTATAATTAGTAATATTACTATTTTAGTAAAGTGTATATTCACCTCCAGGAATTTTATATTGCTGCACAAACGACTCTTTACACGTAAGGGAATTCTCTGGTGCAAACCGTATAAACTGTGGGCACAACTTCGTTTCCATTTCTTTAAGTACATGAGATGTCAGCTTCGAAACAGTGCTTTGGCAAATCCCGATTAAATAGTCACTGCCTACACTGTGCTGGTATCCACCGCTAGCCAAATGTGAGAGCGTGGTTGCTAATTGTAGCACTGGAGGCACTGCTCTGACGTCAGATTGCGTTAAACATATATTATTTAGGACATATTCAAAAGCCTCTTTAGTTAGACGAAATCGTTTTAAAAATCTGCAAAGAAAACTTCGTTAATGAGGTTTCATGATTTAATTTTTATATACCTACGCTGTGTTCGGCAGTGCCAAAGGATTGCTCCGATCTCTTAGTTGCCTCCGCACTATTTTTTCATCACCATCACTCTCACTAGAGCTCAAATAAAAAAAACAAAGTCAGATCCATCTTGATATTCAACCGTTTCATGTTTAAACTAACAAATTTATTAAATATTTTGCGACAGTTTTGACAGTTCCACATCTATTGAGACCTAAAAATACGATCCAAAGCAATGTGGAATTTAAAAACTATTGTGAATTGAAAACACATTACGATCCGTTCGCTTTCGTATGTCATAATGCCAATCGCCACATACGATTGACGTATCACGTAATTTTCTTTCGTACGTTATAAGCAGACTATTTTTACAGAAATTATTTTTACCTTAAACCAAAAATTCCAAAAAAAACTAAGGTTTGATGCCTGATGGGTCCCGGGGCTTGTGATAGAGCTGAGCATTCACAGGGAAGGTGGAAAACGTTTTTGTAGGAAAATAATGGACACGTAGAGTGGAAATACCAGTGAGCTTAAATAATTCATAAATACTGGTGGCACGTCAAGAAAGGAGTTGCCTCTTTCTTCTTCCATTCTTACTACTCTACATACTAGGTAGAATCAAGAAATTCGGTTGCATCTTTATTGATGATAATGCATTTCCTTGGTTTACCTTCGTCTGTAAGAAATGTTAAAACAAATGCTATTTAGCGCTTTGATCGCGTTCTTTTTCTCTCAGTTCACTTGAATCAAACTAATGTTGACGCTCCTTTAAAGTGAAATGGTTGTCAGATTGCCTGTAGCACTTTTCGAATGCTGCAGACATCTGCACGCGTTTCAATTTCTGTGTTCTTCGTCAGCCGCTTTGTCGCCTTGGATATTCAACCCCGCGCGGATACTAAAGCTGATTTTGTTATCCACTTTCGATAACTATTGACTGATCAGCCAGGTGTGATCTTATTTTGAGGGAGCCAAATACGAGAAAAAGGTCGTAAATTCATTATCGGTATCAGTATTCAAGCTTCAATTTGCTTACACATTCGTTACTAATTTTATTGAGTTGAGTACCTAGTATAAATCTAGGCTCGGTAATCTGACGTCTATCGCCACCCATCTCTCCTGTAAGGTGCTTGGTAAAAGGAAATTTCCATCTATGACATTGTTACCCTGTTTTAAAAATCGTCTTAGTCAAAGCCTTAATCGTCAATTAGTTTTCAGTATGTTTTTCTTTGTTGTGTTTATTTTTGTTCCGGAAAGAGTTGGTCATTCGTATAAAGAGCCGACATGTGTAGAGAAATGTACCTCGACACCTTGGCTTAAGGTATTATCACACTCCCACAACAGGAGATGAACGTAAAACCGAAGTTTTATTCATCCATATCCCCATTATGATTTTCTACAGACACAGATTTTTCTAAGAGTAATAAAATTAAAATCTAATTCGTTTTGAACCCAAAAAGTCACATGACACATTCAGTTGGGTTTTCGTTCCCCCTATTTTTAATATTTTTTTTATATTTAATTTCTTTCTTTCTGTTTACATTTGCATTTCTAACCTATTACGAGTACTATATCGCACACCAATATTACTACGCGAATACCACACTCGGCTTTCGCTCTCTTTCTCTCTTCTTTGTACGTATTATATGGAATGGATTTTGTAGAAGAAATCTACTATTCACCATATTGTCATACGGAATAAATTTTCCAATTGAATTGGAAATAACCGAAACCCTTCGAAGAACATTAGCGTTGTATGAATATTTCAACCGATCGGCGCACACACATATACATATATGCATATATAAATATATATGGATGTATATCTACTCACCTGCAAGTAGCAGTACACATTTGCATATGAAATTGAACATGAAATTTCCATTAGAACTGAAATGGACGAACAGCTTAAACAGAAACCAGCGCCATAGACCGCTTCACATATTATGAGTGTAAGGCATTTAAAGTTTGGTTAAGTACTTACATTTCGATGCATTTGTTGAGCTCTGCCATGGCTGTCGTCTGTCAGCCGTTTTACTGGCGTCGGTGCTGTCCCTTCCACAACTCACAGCAGTTTACGCTTCGCCATGTTCACACACGTTCGACAAACGCTGTCAGATAAAATGAAATGACGTGACTGCTGCCAACGACAAGCCATTGACTCCCTTCGTCTGCCCTCCTCTACCCCCACAAATCTCACCCGCTTGAAGAACGATATACCTGCCGGCAGCTCAGGCAATGCTTTGGTATTACCGTTGCCGACTAACACCGACAATTGATAGCAACCGCGTTGCTTTGGCAGCAGTTGTGCAAAGAAGTGGCAGCGCATGCATTTTGCAACTCTTGTTGCTGGCGAGCGTCTCCGCCAATCACCGAGGTGGCGCGTTCGTATACGAATAATATCGGCCAAAGCAATTACACAATTACCATTATTTAGTTCGTAGAGCGCCGTTACGCACTATGATAACACCAAGCCAGCAATGCAATGCAGGGAACAGCGCGCTCGCCTTCATGTGTTTGCCTTGTGTGTTCGCACCATTTAAATGGAAATTACTGATAGCGATAAGAATCTGATGTCTAGAAATACATTTCGCGGTTTTTAGTAGTGGAAAAATTGGTTTTTTGATTGCAATTGCTGCCAAGCTCTCAAAAACAAGGTAAGCGAAATGCACATATTGCGCAAGCTGGTTTAGTGTGAGCACTGTGCTGTGGTTCTTACTTAATTGCCAATAAATACCTTGCATCAATCTGGCATCTATCCAAGCAATTTTCTTCAGGTGATTATTGCTTGCCAAGCTCAAATCACCTAAAAAAAAAATCCTGAAAAATCCTGTTTCTGGAAGTTGTGCATGTACCAGGTTGTTCAATAAGTTTTGTAGTTCGATAAGAGACGGCGTTACTAATAGCCCAATTTTTTTTTGTTTTGTTGGTAAACTCTTCATATGAACATATGTGAAGTTTCATTTCATTCTGTTAACTCATTCTTTGTTTATAACTCATTTATTGTCGCCCCGTCACAGTATTTTTTTACAGTGGAAAAAAATTAATATCGTGCAGTGATAAAATTCTTATTTTTGGAAGGTGTAGCACCAAAAGAAATGCACGAACGAATGTTAAAAGTGTATAATTATTGTTCACCTACAATTAGAATAGTAGAAAGATGGGTTGCTAAATTACGACCACGTTACAAGCCTTGAAGACGATCCACGAGAAGGACGTTCAAAACGCCCACCAGAAATCATAGCCAAAATACAGGAAGAGTTGAAGATCGTCGATTGACTGAGAGACATTTAGTAGAGGCTCTGCACATCTCATTAGGCAGTATAAGCCATATTTTAAGTGAAATTTAGAGTTTTAGAAAGCTGTGTGCACAATGGATGCCGCATTCACTAACAATAGCACAAAAACACATTCGAATGCGACTTTCTCAAAACACTTGGAACATTTAAAATAGCATAAAGTGGATTTTGTGCATCGATTCATCACTATAAATAAGACTTGGGTCTATCACCATGATCTTGAATAAAACAAGAGGCTAAAGAGTGGTGTGTGCGGCTTCGAAACGAGTTCGTGTCCGGAAATCGGCTGAGAAGGTTATCGCATCAGTGCTTTGGGATGCGAGAGGAATTAGATTACTTGCACACTGGTACAACAATTAATTTTGAATATTATTGTAACCTTTTTGATCAGTTGAAAGAAAAAAAATCGTGAAAAAATACCCGGTTTGCGGAAGAAAAAAATTCTTTTGCATCAGGACAATGCACGGTGTCACAAGAACATTTTGTCAATGACTAAAATCCATGAATTAAAGTTCGAATTGTTGGAACATCCACCGTATTCACTTAATTTGGCTTCCATTAGTTTCTCAAAAAATGAATGCGCTGCAAGCGTTTTTCATCAAATGAAGAGGTCATAACGGCAGTTGAAGCGTATTTTACAAACCCCCTGGAGTCTTACTCCAGGGATGGGATCCACAGATTGGAGGTTCGTAGGTAACGGCAGTTGAAGCGTATTTTACAAACCCCCTGGAGTCTTACTCCAGGGATGGGATCCACAGATTGGAGGTTCGTAGGTACAAGTGTATTAATATTCACTGAAATTATACTGAACTAGCTGACCCCGCAGCCGTTGTCCTGCGTGAAAATATGTATTTTGAAATGAAAAGAAAGTATTTATCATTTCATTTTTTTTTTCAATGCAACACAGCTTGATAAACAACATTTTTTGGTTTCTGTTCCGGTGTACAGAAAAGATGGTTTTCCAACTCGTGCGCACGCTACGTATATCTGACCGTGTGAAAAACATAGTACTTCCAAATTTATGCCACACACTATGCGAATATCCTTGTGTCCTGTCATCTCAAATGCAATTTTCACTGGAAACGGAATATGTTTAAACTGGAATGGCAAATCGATAGAACTCAAAGGAATTCGTAGAATCAAGCATTCTGCTTTTTGTATTCGATAGGTGTGTCACAATCAGTCAGGTTCCATTACACAATTTCGACGCATGAAGATTGCGACACACAATATTAACGACTGATCCTACTTTGAGACGCAAATGATGCGGTATCATACCAAGCCTGTCCAAAGAATTTAGAAATACCACTGGATAATTCACGGCGTCGTCTTCATTGTCAAGACGATCGATCGATTTGTATGAGTGCAAGTCTCCCGGAATTTGACTTTGAAACTTCCAGTTTAAGTCAACAACATCGGTATTTTTGGCAGGTAACATTGCGCGTGCACTTAAGGAATCGTAGTTACGATAATTTGGCCAATGTCCGAACATTTGTGATGAGTTCATCTTTCGTGAATTGATAAAGGGAAGATGGAATTGATATCGAACCACCGGAAGTATCAACCGAAATTGTACCATTTCCAATTTTTAGCGAAAACGATGTAAAATGTCTTTGGCAATGTCGAAGTTTTTATCGAAAAGTATGCAAACTTCATTTTCATTCCAGTGATTAACGTGTTCCAGCAATTGTAATTGCTGGCTTACTTCTCCAAAACTTGCATACATCGAACCATTCACAGTACGCAATGACTCAAATAAAGTTGAACCGCGTACATTAATCAATAGCAACCGAAGGTAGAAACAATCGTCGTTTTTCGGGTGGATTGTGTAAATTCGTCCTAAACCATTAGTTGATAAGACACCTGGATGTCAATCTACTGGTTGGCCTTGCTTTTTGCGTAACTATTTCTTCGACGATGCATTCCATGCATAATATCAAGGTATTTCCGAATAGAGCAATGTTCTCACAAACAGATGACTCACGAAAGTTGAGAAAAACCTCGTCAACGTAAATTTTGTTGCTAGCGATGTTTCCACTGGCTATACTGTATTCTCTGGGCTGAAATACACTCTTTGGCCATTCTCCAAATTAACTGCGAGACGTACAAAAGTCGGAAAACGTTCATGAATTGCAAAAGTAAATATCCTACAAAGCGCTTTATTGCAGTTAACGTATCGAACGCATCGTTTAAGACCAATAACCGCCATGTTGCTTCCTTTGGTGACGTACTTTCAAACGTATTTTATCGACTTCACCAAACTGTAATACTAATCACTGATATGAGTTTTGAATATGAATTAATACTAATCACTGATATGAGTTTTGAATATGAATTAAACAATAATGGTGAATATAGTACAACTTTTCTAAGTTGAATGCTGAATGTTGTGCCATTGTCGTCTGGTGAGCGACGCCGATAGAGTTGATATCCATCATTTCCAGTTTGTATTTCCGAAAGAAAAGCACATCGTGCATTTATTGTCAGACATACAAATCGAAAAGGGATTGTAGTGTCCGCAAGGTCCATGCACCCTATTGGTTTCCACCACTTCATATAATACTGGATCTTTCTCTACATCAGGAATTTCAGGAGAAATTATTTCATCAATTTGATCTGGTGTAATCATCATCCAAAGAAGAATGTGTGCGTGCGGAAAACCTCTATTTTGCCACTCAACAGAGTGCTATGACATCGTGACGATCGCTTTCTGATTAACCGCGATCCATAATTCTGCACGTATGTCATCATGGGAGATCTTCTTGCCTTGCCTTGGGCTGCCATATTTTGATGGCAAAAAGAACACCGACCGATATTAGGGCTTCGTAACAAATTTTAATCTGCAATTGACCTCTTTGTGTGAAACAGAAGTAAAGTTTTCACTGAATAATTTTCAATAATTTTTCTTTTGAATAGCCGGAATAAAAAAGCAAGCGACCGAAATTGAACTATTCAAATAATTTACAAATCAAAATATTGAAAAGCAAAATAAAAAAAATTGAAAAAAAAATGTTTATGGAAAAAAGTTACTTTTGGGAATCATCCAATTTGCTGACTTTTCATGAAAAGTATAAGATATTTTTATATCTAAACCTTCCTTGATCCACAACGAACAACCTCTTAAAATTTCATCAATATTGGTTCAGCCGTTCTCTTAGCGCTACTAACGAACAAACATTCATTCGTTTGTATGAGAAAAAGAAAAGGGCTGTTTTTGGGGGGTTTCCGGCAATTATTCGAAATTTTTTCTCCGCAGAAACCATCTCTGAACCTCAACGAACATTTTCAAAAAATAGCTATCAAAGTTGGTTCAGTCGTATGAAAGTTATGAGCGTACATACATTTTGACGATTCATTTTTATTTATATAGATAAAGATAATAAAGTGTAATTTGAATCATAAAATTGTGCTTCTATTATCAAACAACAAAACTTATTGAACAACCTGTTAAATGGAATATGGTGTGAAAAAGTTCGGAGGTTCTTGTCGCTCAAGGGGGTAAAAAAATTTCTGAAATCTTTGGCTGTCAAAGAGTTAAGATATATGTATGTATTTAAACTCATTTTCTAAAAGTAAAGGAGTAAGCATGTCTGCATAAAATGAAAAATTGTACAATTCCGGTCTATAAAATTGGACATGAAAGATCGTTTTCTCATATAGGTTGAAAAAAAGGTACCTGTATTAAATTATTAAAAACGCACCGTTTATTGAAGTCTGGTAAACTTTTAAGTCTGAAAAAAGTTTTGTATAGAGGGTCGTCTCGTCTTTTAATGATGACATCATAGTGCAAAGCTACATATGTATATTCTCCGAAATCCATTATACTACAGATTGCACACTAAAGTCCTAGCCCTTGCCGAACATTTCGTTTGGTACGTGAATAATTTGACTAACTTTAAAGACCTCATAAGCAGAGTGATAAATAAGCGGTGACTCCTGTTTGCATCATTTTATTTCTGAAGATACTAAATCTTTTGATGATACAGAAAATACCGGATTCGAGTACAGAAATTTCTGGATTATGACTACTGGACTTCGAAATCTTTTTAATTTAGATAAAATTAATCTAGATTAAAAGGTTTTTTATAAAAAATTTATGAAGATTTGACAATTTTTCTTAAAAAATTATCAGCTCAAAACCCGCAATATATAAACTCACTGGGTACCTCGGGATTAAGCGACACATAGTAATGCTGTTGTCAACTCGGCTATAATCGCATAAGCGGAGTCTACGCCAATTAAAAAAAAGAGTAATGCCAAAAGTATTCTTCTCTTTAACTGGCGCAGACACCGCTTACGCGATTATAGCCGAGTTACCAACAGCGCGCCAGTCGTTTCTTCTTTTCGCTACGTGGCACCGATCGGATATTCCAAGCGAAGCCAGGTCCTTCTCCACTTGGTCCTTCCAACGAAGTGGAGGTCCTTCTCTTCCTCTGCTTCCCCGGCGGATACTGCGCCGAATACTTTCAGAGCTGGAGTGTTTTCGTCCATCCGGACAACATGATCTAGCCAACGTAGCCGCTGTATTTTAATTCGCTGAACTATGTCAATGTCGTCGGATATCTCATACAGCTCATCGTTCCATCGAATGCGATATTTGCCGTGGCCAATGCGCAAGGAAAATAAATCTTTCGCAGAACCTTTCTCTCGAAAACTCATAATGCCGACTCATCGGTTGTTGTCATCGCTCAAGCCTCTGCACCATATAGCAGGACGGGAATTATGAGCGACTTATGGAGTATGGCCTTTGTTCGTCGAGAGAGGACTTTACTTTTCAATTGCCCACTCAGTCCGAAGTAGCATCTGTTGGCAAGAGTAATCCTGCGTTGTATTTCCAGTCTGACATTGTTGGTGGCGTATATACTGGTTCCTAAATAGACGAAATTATCTACAACTTCAAAGTTATGACTGTCAACAGTGACGTGAGTGCCAAGTCGTGAGTGGGACGACTGTTTGTTTGATGACAGGAGATATTTCGTCTTGCCCTCGTTCACTGCCAGACCCATTTGCTTTGCTTCTTGTCCAGCCTGGAGAAAGCAGAACTAATGACGCGGCTGTTGAGACTGATGATATGAATATTATCGGCATACGCCAGCAGCTGTACACTCTTATAAAAGATTGTACCTTCTCTGTTGAGTTCTGCAGCTCGAATAATTTTCTCCAGCAGCAGATTGAAGAAGTCGCACGATAGGAAGTCGTCTTGTCTGAAACCTCGTTTGGTATCGAACGGCTCGGAGAGATCCTTCCCGATCCTGGCGGAGCTTTTGGTGTTGCTTAACGTCAGTTTACACAGCCGTATTAGTTTTGCGGGCATAAAGGCAGCTCCTTTTCGTGCTGTCTAATCAGTTCGTTGACGGTGGGCTTTAATCTTTCACACAATACGCTCGATAGAACCTTATACGCGATGTTGAGGAGGCTTATCCCACGGTAGTTGGCGCAGATTGTAGGGTCTTCCTTTTTATGGATTAGGCATAGCACTCTTAAATTTCAGTCATTGGGCATGCTTTCATCCGACCATATTTTACAAAGAAGCTGATGCATGCTCCTTATCAGTTCTTCACCGCCGTGTTTGAATAGCTCGGCCGGCAATCCATCGGCCCCGCCGCTTTGTTGTTCTTCAGACGGGTAATTGCTATTCGAACTTCTTCATGGCCGGGCAATGGAACGTTTGCTCCGTCGTCATCAATTGGGGAATCGAGTTCGCCTTCCCCTGACGTTGTACGTTCACTGCCATTCAGCAGGCTGAAGAAGTGTTTCCTCCATAATTTAAGTACGCTCCGGCATCGGTGACTAGATCACCTTTGGAGGTTCTACAAGAGTATGCTCCGGACTTGAAACCTTCTGTAAGCCGCCGCATTTTTTCGTAAAAGTTTCGAGCATTACTCCTGTCGGCCAGCTTATCAAGCTCTTCATACTCAGGCATTTTGGCCTCTTTCTTTTTCTGTCTGCAAATGCGTCTCATTTCCCTCTTCAACTCTCGGTATCTATCCCATCCCGCACGTGTTGTGGTCGATTGTAACGTTGTGAGGTAGGCAGTCTGTTTTCTCTCCGCTGCGGAATGGCAAAAGTAGCAATATTATTAGCAGCATCCAGCTAAGCAAGTATCTATAAAATTCGACATTTCAACAATAGCCGTTAGCCATCAACCGTCAATTTGGTCACTTAGACATGACTTGCCATGCCACCGTCATCAACGTGCGTCAAATCAGCGGAGTGCGCATGCAATCGTGTGCTGGTTGTTGCCTCGTGGCGTTGCATAGCTTAACATAGCCATCACAAATGATTAGAGGTAGGTAGATGGAGACATTTCAACATTACCGTCGGAGTTCGAATTGCCATTAACTATTTTGCGGGGCAGTTGTACAATAACGCCCCTCCAACGGCGTTGAATAGATGCCGATGCTACCTTTCGCACTGACGTAGCATTTGCCCCGTTTGTATTAATTAAAATTATAAGCAGGACTGGCAATTTTCGTATGCGCTCATGTAAATTCATTGAAGTACATGGATTTAGGTCATTACACTTAGCACGTTAGGTAACGGAAACTGCCTCACAAGCCTTGAACAACGGTTGTACCGACTGTTAGCCGATGAGATTGGGATGCGTGCTTTGATACCTTCCCGTCCCGCTTGCCTCATAGACAATAAATGTTCCACCAACTCAAACCATTGATGTTGTCCACACTTTCTTTGCCTTCGCGTTTCTTTGCTAGGCAGTATAACTTGTTCTTCTCCAGCTTATTTGCCTGGCCGTCGCTCATTACTGCACCACTGCGGAACTGTTTACACCACACAACTAGCTGAATATATTCATACTTATCACTCGTGACTCACATTGCTGCCTTTGCACTAACTCGGCTCCCCTTGGAATCTTATACGAATTACCTCTGTTAAAACTAACTGGCTAAGCGTTTGCATTCAAAGATCTAGCTCTGATAACTGAGGTTGTTACCACTAGAAATAGCAAATATTTCAGTACCTGTGATTTTATCACTGCTACTTAAAAATCACTGGTCACAGCTGTGACAAATTTCCTAAAGTAGCAGTGACATGAGAAACTTTGACAGAGTAGCAGTCACACTTGAAAAATTGCGACTGTGACAAAATAGCATTCACAATGTAACATAAGAAATTGCGGCTGTGATGAATTCATATTCATTAAAGCTATGAATTCTCTTCAACTTTAGATAAGTAAAAATTGATTGACATATAAAATAAGTTAGTTTAGCTTTAAACGGGTAATACTTATGTACAAATTAAATTGATTACAGAAACCTTAATGTAATAGTTAAGCCAATTATAAAACTTGTAATCTTAAAATTGAATCAATTGCTTCGAGAAATCATCAGCAGATAGATCGTTCAACAATGCAACTCTCATATTTACAGACAGTTCAAGTTTCTTTACATATCGCCACAGATTTGATGCAAGCGTTTATTTCGTCGGCTGCAGTAGATCTTGGAATGACTGGTAGTGTTTGTCGGAAATCGCCAGATAACAAAATCATTGCACCACCAAAACTTCTCGAGTCTTTGCGCACATCTTTTAATGTTCGGTCTAGTGCTTCCAATGCGCGTTTGTGCGCCATTGTGCATCGTCCCATATGATTATTTTTGATGCTACTAAAACTTTAGCCATTGCGGAGTGTTTCGAAATGTTACATGTCGGCTGTTCATTTCGAACGCGGCGCTCTTCTCGTGCAATTTCTCGTTCTTCATCAGATAATTGACTCCTTATATTCCGTTGCCTAATTGAATTACGGCTCCGCTTGGAAAGAGTAGATCTTTTAGGACGCAGCATTGTTATTAATGCACTCGCACAAAACCACATAAAACTACCAAATATAATAACAAGGCTTGAACTTTCGAGACAAAGAATAAATTTCTGAACGTACACATAAATATTTGTTACAGCATTTGACAGGATTGGACAACAAATGTTTGACATTGTAATAAACAAATCAGCATTTCTTGAAATGATAAAATATTCATTACACATATCGAGTTTTCATTGTTTTTAATATGTATTCTGCTGTTTGGGGCGGAGACAAATTCAACGAATCAATAACCATGAAAATTGGTTCAGCAGATCTCGAGTTGTAAGTGTTCGAACAAACCCGTCTCTGTTTTATATACTGTGGCTCAAACGCATAATCGGACAGTGGTTTTTAATACGAAAGTTTATTTTAATTGAAAGAAAAAAGCCAGAAAAAAGAACAACAATGATTCAGTTTTTATGGTGAGTATTCCCCAATCTCTCATTTTTCATACAACAAAAAAAACAACAAGAATAAATTCATTTTTACAAAACAAATTTAACAAAAGCAAAATAAATCAGAATTCTTAAGCACAAACAAATAATCGGACACTAAACAATATTGTCATAATAGTGCAAAAGAAGCAACCAAAAAAATGCTCAATATGAGGTTTAATATTTTGTGGGGTATCCTTTAGAGTCAATTACAGCTTGCAGTCTTCTGGGCATAGAATTGACCAAATTTTTACAAACTTCTGGCTCAATTGAATACCAAGCCTCTAAAAGTCCTTCTTTTAACTCATCTAGAGTTTTGAATTTGCTTTTGTGCACTCTTCTGGCCAGTTCCTCCCAAAGATGTTCAATGACATTTAGGTCTGAACTTTGGGCAGGTGTTTGGAGCAGATTGGGGCAGTGGTGGATCAACCACATTTGTGCTTCGGATCATTATCTTGGTAAAATGCAAAGTTTTCCAAAATACCAAGCTTCTCCGCACTCTGCTTCAAATTTTCTTTCAAAATGTTGGGGTATCCAAATCTGTCCATTTTTCCATCCACGAAACACAAATTGCCTACACCAGCACTAGACATACAGCCCCAAACCATGACTGAACCTCCTCCATGTTTAACCGTGCCCTTAGTATTTTTAATAGCAAATTCTTGATTTGGCTTTCGCCAAACATAAGACTTGCCGTCCGATAAATTGTACAATATAATTTTGTTTTTGTAATTTTTAACTCCGTTCTATAACTTATCGTGTTCCAGAACTCAGGCGATTTAAGTAAATATTCCTTAGCAAAAGCGATTCTTAGCTTCTTGTTCTTGTTGCTAATGAACGGCTTTTTCCGAGCGATTCTAGCATGGAAATCATTTTTACGAAGAACATTACGTACCGTCTCATCACATACTGTAACTCCAGATCTTCCCTCCAACCCTATTTTCAACTCTTTAACGGGTTTAAAAGAATTTTTCTTAACTTCTATTAATATTTTGCGCTCTTCTCTTGCTGATATCTTTTTCCCTTGACCTTGCCGTGACTTATATTCCAATCTAAATTCGTCCCTATACCTTTTAATTATATCGTGCACCGTAGATTTTCCTTTCCCGACTATTTCAGCAATTTTGTGTACCGATTTTCCCTCAAAATTTAATATTTCTAATCCTAAGTGTTTACCTACAGGTGCCATCACGTGCAAACTTCAACAAAAAATCTCACAATGTTCATCACGTCAAATATGATAACTGTAATCAATGTAACGGCATTTTTTTGTTGCTTCTTTTGCACTATTATGACAATATTGTTTAGTGTCCGATTATTTGTTTGTGCTTAAGAATTCTGATTTATTTTGCTTTTGTTAAATTTTTTTGTAAAAATGAATTTATTCTTGTTGTTTTTTTTTGTTGTATGAAAAATGAGAGATTGGAGAATACTCACCATAAAAACTGAATCATTGTTGTTCTTTTTTCTGGTTTTTTTCTTTCAATTAAAATAAACTTTCGTATTAAAAACCACTGTCCGATTATGCGTTTGAGCCACTGTATGTGTATAGATTTATACTTGCTGATTTTTTAAAAATGGATTTACTATTTTAATTTCTGTTTATTCTAATAAATATGTAAATTGTACTTAAATGAAGAAAGGAAACAATTTTGTTCTACTTTATTGGCCTTTGTCTGTTACAATTTTTATAACAGTCACAGTCACAAGTAGCAGTGTTCCTTAAAAGTCACAACATCGCCCATCACTAGTTACCACCGAACAAGTTTTCAGCCTGGCGTAGATGTACAAACTCAGTCTCGATCTTGAGTTTTCCTTCGAAAGAATTTATAATTGTGTAACGGGTGTTGTTTTAGCCGAGTGCTTTTCAATGCAATATTTTTTTCGGAGTTAGTTTTTTGGTAGCTGTTACTTAATTTATACTCAGTTGGGTTTGTCATTTCATGTTAAAAGAAACTTATTCCGGAACTATGTTAGCATATAATGCAAATTTATTATCAAAATAATGGTTCGGTCGACATAATCGATCAGCAGAGTGGTTTAGGTTAAGTTAGGTTCGTGAGACTTCGATTAATTCAATTGGACTGCTAGAGACGCATCCATCCCAGAACATTTAAGTACGAATCAAAACGACTGTCTGTTTTTGACAAAAAGCCAACAATTTTACAGGAAAACTGTAAAATACCGTTCCAGGATTTCGGGGATAAGATGGGTATGGTCGGATATAAGAGGTCCTCTAGATTAAGAATATATAGATATAGCCACGGGAAACTTATAGCTTGCGAGATATTTACGTTTAAATTTGAAAATTTCAACTATTAAAAGTACCTTTTTTCAAATTTTACCCTTCTATTCTTTACTTTTATGTCCACTAACACTTTACTAATTAGGTTTGGAGTATGCGCCCCACAGCAGGCCTGACATTATCAGTGCATACCTCCAACCATAATATTCATGCTGTTTTGTCTATTTTTCACACAAAATTGAGTTAAACAAAATAAGCTAACATAATTATGTGGCAGTGCGCCCCTACTCCCTCCCCGTAGTCGATCATCTTGTCTCATTCTAATCGTTCTCACATAAAGGTAAAGAATCGTGGATCTTTGTTTACGCACATTCTTCTACCTCTTATTCTTTAATGGAATAGACATTGCTTACGCGGTTATAGCCGAGTTAACAACAGTCCGCCAATTCTGGACAAATCAGAACTAACGGTGCGGTTGCTGAGGCAAATGACATTAATATAATCTTACAGAAGATTATACCTGCTCGATTAAATTCTGCCACTCGAATTATTTCCTCCAACAGCATATTAACGAAGTCGCACGATAGGTAATCGCCTTGCCCAAAACCTCTTTCGTAGATAAAATGGATCGGAGAGGCTCTTTCCGATCTTGACGGAGCTTTTGGTGTTGTTCAACGCCAGTTTACACATCCGTATTAGTTTTACGTAAGAAACTTGAAACGACCCACAGTTCCCTTATATCGAGTTGCTGATGAGTGTTTTCAGAGAGTAAGAGTGCGAGCCCAGTAGAAAATCGTTCGGCTGTATGTTGTGAATGCAGCTTTTCGACGTCAAACCTTCTTTTTTTTGTTGACATGCGTTTTTGGTGCACAGGGGCGAGTGCATACTTTGGCTTCAACAAGATGGTGGTCCAAGTCAAAGTTAGGACCTCGGGGCGTACTCACGTCAAAGACATTGGAGACTCGTCTTCCGCCGATTAT
Organism: Bactrocera zonata; assembly: GCA_037783105.1. NCBI lineage: Eukaryota > Metazoa > Arthropoda > Insecta > Diptera > Tephritidae > Bactrocera > Bactrocera zonata. Next base: position 95,386 of record JBAWJQ010001305.1, on the reverse strand, counting down.
AAAATAATCGATCTGGTTGATGACTTTTCGATCCGGAGACAGCCAGGTATCTGGATAAATTTTCTTACGCGAGGCATTCACGTACGTATATTTAGAAATGTATATGTGAGCGTCTTATTTGTTTACATTCGGATAAATAAGGGACCATTTAAAACATGTGTAAAGATTTTTTCTTTAAATAGTTAAATTATATCAGTAATTTGATAAGATATTAAAATAACTGAAGTGAAATCCGCCAATTAAGGAAAAAAAAAACAAAAAATTGAAAAAAAAAGTAAATTTCTTTTTTATTGCTACTCTTTCCTTACTAGAAATTGATTACACAATTTACGTGGGGCTTTTACACATACTTATCTGCTAAATAGTAGGGAATATGTCAGAAAATGGTAAATTTTCTACTCGGTCTTTTCAGCTCTTTTAGCCCTCCAACCAAGCATCATATAAAATTCAATTTGTACTTCTTCATTCTTTGATGTTCTCTGCTCTTCTGATATAGCTAACTACTTAACTCAGTTAACCCCAGCGTGACCATATGGTCACGCAAGAAGTAGTAGTTGAATTTAAAAAAAAATCAGAGCTCACCCAAATAATTTCCTTTGAACTAGCTTTTTCCATGTAAATACACATGCGCGAAGCGAACTGCGTTTAAAATTTTTCATAGTGTCTTTGTTTCGTAGTGAGCAGGTGTGAAAAAGTTGAAAGAAAAAAAGATGGCAAAAAATGCGAATTTTGATAGAAACAAAAGGTAAGTACCGTAATATTTTTTGAAGTGTGTCGTTTTTAAAAGAAGTTAAGTTTCAATTTGAATAATAATAAAGTGAAAATATATGACAACTATATTTTGTAAAAAAGTAAAATGTTCTTGTTGACCATTAACGGTATTTTTTTCAGGTGTGACCATATGGTCACCCTGGGCTAGATTAAAAGCTCATTTTATGTAACGTAATTTTCGTTCAAATGAATTGAAAACTTTATAATTAGTGGTGAATTCTTTCCAAATTTTCAGACGTTTAAACACTCAAGAGGTTATTTACTATCTAAATGACTTTTGTGATAGCGATGAAGAAGATTCGCCCGCTGCTCTATATATCTTACCTCCGGACAACGAAAATGGTGCATTCAGTGGAGAAGATGATGGTGATGAAGACGACGCAGGTAAGCCAGAGAATATATGTGTTGGTCAATAGAAGGCACCTTGTGAGTTAGTGATGAGCAGTGGTAAAAGAGTTTTAACGATTGATAATGATGTTGAGGAGGATAACTTGGAAGTTGCTGATTCTGTGTTGATCGACATATTAGAAAACTCTACTCAGAACTTGCAAACTAATTTGTTAGAGGAACAGGGCGAAATGTCAATAGAACCGTCCTCATCACAACCTGAAACGTATGTCAGCGGCTTACGAAAAGTGAAACCTACACCGTCATCAGTGCCACCGCCACTGTTACGTAAGGAATCACATTTTACGTGGGTAGAAGATAACTCGGACGTATTGATCCCCATTTTCCCTTCACGAAATTTTGAAGACTGTAAGGGGAAGCCTCATGAGCAACTTGAAAAGTTTTTTGACGATGAACTCATAGAACACATTATAAACGAATCGCGAAGATATGCACTTTTTCTTGGTAAACCAAATCCTCAAATTACCAGTGCGGAGCTTAAAGTTTTCATAGCCTTCTTGTTGGTCAGTGGATACAATGGTCGAAGTACGTTCAGGTCATTTTGGAGCGTTGACAATGACATGCGCAATGAGATGGTATACTTAGCTAAGCGTAGAAATCGATTCGAGGAAATTTTGAGATTCTTACACTTTGAGGATAGTTGTAAAAAAATAACTGACGGAGATAAGATGTGGAAACTGCGGTCCATAACCGACCACTTAAAATCAAATATGCTGAAGCATTTCCATCCGGAACAACAGCTTTCATTTGACGAGAGCATGATATCATATTTTGGGCGTCACGGATGCAAGCAGTTCATCAAAGGAAAACCATTACGGTTTGGTTATAAAGTTTGGTCCTTGTGTACGATATCGGTATATTTAGTTAATTTTGAAATTTATCAAGGAAATAATCCTCGTGCCAATAGTACCTAAGAGCAAACATTTGGAAAATGCGCAGCTCCACTGCTGAATTTGATAGACGATTTTACACCAGTGGTTCAGAATCTACCATTTCTCTTCTATTTTGACAATCTTTTCACCAGTGTTTCTCTGTCAGTTTACTTGAAAGCTCGAGGATATACCGCAACAGGTACGATCCGGGAAAATCGGCTGCCAAAAAGTTGCCCGATTGAACATAAAAAAATATTGAAAAATAAGGAGCGTGGTCATATTGAGTCTACAAAATTGAAAGAAGCTAATATTTTTCTCACAAAATGTAATGATAACGCAGTTGTTAGCATCGCTTCGACTACGTATGGCGCAAACCCGGTAACCAATGCAGTTCGATACTCACAGAAGCAAAAAAAATTTATTGATGTTCCACGGTCATTAGTTATCAGGGAGTACAATAAATATATGAGCGGCGTAGATCGTACGGATCAGAATGGGGGTTGTATCGAATAGGTATAAGAGGAAAGAAATGGCTAGTTGACGTTTCGGTACAAAATAGCTGGCTGCTACACAGATCAGTATACCCAGGAATACCTCAGCTCGAGTTTCGGCGACAAATAGCCATTTACTATTGTAAACACTTTGGTGACCGCCCCAAATCAAAGGGTCCTCGAAAAAGGTCTTTGGAAGGAACAGCAGAGGAGACATTGAGACATGATGGGCTCAATCATTTCGTTCGTCCATGCGAAAAAAGAAAACGTTGTGCTGCCGTTTTGCGCGTTTCTGTTTATACAACCGAGTGCTCGAAATGTAACGTTGGGATTTGCGTAAAATGTTTTGAGAAATATCATATGCCATCTTAATTATTAAATACGATACGGTATAAAATGTTTTTATAAAAAAAGTTTTTAATGTATATTATTTTAATAAAAAATAGTTTTCAATATATACTTAAATAACTGTTTAACTCATTTTCTTTTAATTCACACTTGTTTAGTTGAAATATGTGGAATAAATCTTTGCTTTCTTCTTCTTCTTTACTGGCGTAGACACCGCTTACGCGATTATAGCCGAGTCAACAACAGCGCGCCAGTCGTTTCTTCTCTTCGCTACGTGGCGCCAATTGGATATTCCAAGCGAAGCCAGGTCCTTCTCCACTTGGTCCTTCCAACGGAGTGGAGGAAGCTCTTCCTCTGCTTCCCGCGGCGGGTACTGCGTCGAATACTTTCAGAGCTTGAGTGTTTTCATCCATCCGGACAACATGACCTAGCCAGCGTAGCCGCTGTCTTTTAATTCGCTGAACTATGTCAATGTCGTCGGATATCTCATACAGCTCATCGTTCCATCGAATGCGATATTTGCCGTGGCCAATGCGCAAGGAAAATAAATCTTTCGCAGAACCTTTCTCTCGAAAACTCATAATGTCGACTCATCGGTTGTTGTCATCGCTCAAACCTCTGCACCATATAGCAGGACGGGAATTATGAGCGACTTATGGAGTATGGCTTTTGTTCGTCGAGAGAGGACTTTACTTTTCAATTGCCCACTCAGTCCGAAGTAGCATCTGTTGGCAAGAGTAATCCTGCGTTGTACTTCCAGTCTGACATTGTTGGCGGCGTATGTACTGGTTCCTAAATAGGCGAAATTATCTACAACTTCAAAGTTATGACTGTCAACAGTGACGTGAGTGCCAAGTCGCGAGAGCGATGACTGTTTGTTTGATGACAGGAGATATTTCGTCTTGCCCTTGTTCACTGCCAGACCCATTTCGTTTTCTTCCTTGTCCAGTCAGGAGAAAGCAGAACTAACGGCGCGGGTGTTGAGGCCGATGATATCAATATCATCGGCATACGCCAGCAGTTGTACACTCTTATAGAAGATGGTACCTTCTCTGTTGAGTTCTGCAGCTCGAACTATTTTCTCCAGAAGCAGATTGAAAAAGTCGCACGATAGGGAATCGCCTTGTCTGAAACCTCGTTTGGTATCGAACGGCTCGGAGAGGTCCTTCCCGATTCTGACGGAGCTTTGAGTGTTGCTCAACGTCAGCTTACACAGCCGTATTAGTTTTGCGGGGATACCAAATTCAGACATCGCGGCATAAAGGCAGCTCCTTTTCGTGCTGTCGAAAGCAGCTTTGAAATCGACGAAGAGGTGGTGTGTGTCGATTCTCCTTTCACGGGTCTTTTCCAAGATTTGGAGCATCGTGAATATCTGGTCGGTTGTTGATTTACCAGGTCTGAAGCCACACTGATAAGATCCAATCAGTTTGTTGACGGTGGGCTTTAATATTTCACACAATACGCTCGACAGAACCTTATATGCGATGTTAAGGAGGCTAATCCCACGGTAGTTGGCGCAGATTGTGGGGTCTCCTTTTTTATGGATTGGGCATAGCACACTTAAATTCCAATCGTTGGGCATACTTTCGTCCAACCATATTTTGCAAAGAAGCTGATGCATGCACCTTATCAGCTCTTCGCCGCCGTGTTTGAATAGCTCGGTCGGCAATTCATCGGCCCCTGCCGCTTTGTTGTTTTTCAGGCGGGCAATTGCTATTCGAACTTCTTCATGTTCGGGCATTGGAACGTCTGCTCCATCGTCATCGATTGGGGTATCGGGTTCGTTTTCTCCTGGTGTGGTGCGTGCACTACCATTCAGCAGGCTGGAGAAGTGTGCCCTCCATAATTTAAGTATGATCTGGGCATCGGTGGCTAGATCACCTTGGGGGGTTCTACAAGAGTATGCTCCGGTCTTAAAACCTTCTGCAAGCCGCCGCATCTTTTCGTAGAATTTTCGAGCATTACCCCTGTCGGCCTGCTTATCAAGCTCTTCGTACTCACGCATTTCGGCCTCTTTCTTTTTCTTTCTACAAATACGTCTCGCTTCCCTCTTCAACTTTCGGTATCTATCCCATCCCGAACGTGTTGTGGTCGATCGTAACGTTGCGAGGTAGGCAGCCTGTTTTCTCTCCGCTGCGACACAGCACTCCTCGTCGTACCAGCTGTTCTTTTGCGCTTTCCGAAAACCAATGGTTTCGGTTGCAGCTGTACGTAAGGAGTTTGAAATGCCGTCCCACAGTTTCCTTATACCGAGTTGTTGACGAGTGCTCTCAGAGAGCAGGAGTGCAAGCCGAGTAGAAAACATTCGGCTGTTTGTTGTGAGTACAGCTTCTCGACGTCGAACCTTCCTTGTGTTTGTTGGCGTACGTTTTTTGCTGCACAGAGGCGGGTGCGAATTTTGGCTGCAACAATATAGTGGTCCGAGTCGATGTTAGGACCTCGGAGCGCACGCATATCTAAAACACTGGAGACGTGTCTTCCGTCTATCACAACATGATCGATCTGGTTGGTGGTTTTTCGATCCGGAGACAGCCAGGTAGCTTGATGAATCTTCTTATGCTGGAGTTTAGTACTACAGATAACCATATTTCGGGCCCCGGCGAAGTCGATCTGCCTCAACCCATTTGGGGATGTTTCCTCGTGGAGGCTGAATTTACTGACCGTAGTGCCAAAGATACCTTCTTTGCCCACCCTGGCATTGAAGTCGCCAAGCACGATTTTGACATCGTGGCGGGGGCATCTCTCATAAGTGCGCTCCAAGCACTCATAAAAGGCATCTTTGGTCACATCGTCCTTCTCTTCCGTCGGGGCGTGGGCGCAAATCAGCGATATGTTGAAGGACCTCGCTTTGATGCGGATTGTGGCTAGACGTTCAGTAATCGGAGTGAATAATAGTACTCGGCGACGGAGTCTCTCTCCCACCACAAATCCCACACCAAACTTGCGCTCCTTTATATGGCCACTGTAGTAAGTGCCACAAGGACCTACTTATCTTGTCCCGTCCATCGCATTTCTTGGACGGCGGTGATGTCAGCCTTTGTCCTTACGAGGACATCAACCAGCTGGGCAGCGGCACCTTCCCAATTAAAGGACCGGATATTCCAGGTGCATACCCTCAATTTGTAGCTCTTATTTCGTTTTCCATGGTCGTCATCAAAAGGAGGGTCTCTCATCTGAGGCTGTTGTTTATTTTTCATTGGGGGTGTTTTTTTACGTGACGGGTCCCAAACCCAGCTAACAACCCTATGCGGGGGGGTGTTTCGCCTTCTCACTTTAGCTCGCCTTCAAACGGATGTTCTTAGGCTACCCAGAGGATACTTGGTCAAAGACCGGAAGTCGTGAGCTGCTTGAGTCATATGTAAAAGAATCGTTTCTGGCCACTCCCAAGTGAATGGCGATCAGAGAACTTTCCTCACTTGCGTGAACTTCTATACATGACTCCATCCTCCAAATCTTTACTTCTAATAAAAACATGAGAAAAATTACCCCATATCATACCCAGTGTGACCATATCGCTCATTTGCTGCAAGACCGGCATAAGTCAAAAAAATCGATTTGCCAGAAAACGCGTTTAAAGTTTTCAACTGACTATAACCTTTCACGGAAAACAGGAATTATATTCTTTTCTCAAGCGGAGCATATAAGAGGTATTCATATGAATTTTTCAGTCAACATGAAGTATGATATAACGAACAATTCTTCAGCATTAACTCAAAAATCACGTTTTTTGATTTATGCCGATCTTGCAGCAAATGAGCGATATGGTCACACCTCAAAAGTCGGTTTAGGAATGATGCCTTAAAATAAGGATGGTACGTAAGTTACATTGGACCTATAAAAGTCATCCCTTTAAATATTTCAGAAATCCCAGACAATAAAAGTACCAAGAGGATTCGAGTTAAAACAACTGAAATTAATTTTTTTTTTTTCAAATTCAAAAGTGAAAAATTTCCAGTTTTTGTCACTAGATGGCGCTGAAAGTTGATTGCTGATAGTATTTCAACCCACATTAGAGGGCGCTGTAACAAAAGCTGGTACTGTTATTAGTTCACGACTGACGGCACTAAGTAACTTTAGGTATATAGTAGGTAAAACTTTTGTTTACAAAAACACAGGAATTTAATACACACATAATGTTCGTCATATTGAAGCGTTTTTGATTATTAACCCAAAGTCTAACGTAATAACCGCAACTTTATTGTGCAAATTTTTTTTGTTTACATGAATACGTAAATGCTTGTATGTGCACGTTAATTTCATATAATCTGTGCTATATTTTACAGCTAGTACTTGCAAATTTACAATCTGTTGCATTTGTGGCATGTGTGCGTCCAAAAAAAAAACATGTTTATGTTTATATGTACAAATAAAAGTATGTGTATGAACGAGTATTGTATTGATTTACGAATTGTTTATTAGATTATTTATACATTCTATATTTAGCAAGTCATACATACAGAATTTCAACCTGATGTCAGAAGACCATAACATTTCATAGCGAAGTTTACAATTGTTGCATGGATCTTCAAATCGGAGGATGCCCCGCTCACTCAGAATCGGGTATGACCGTGACGTTTGATGCGTAACATTTAGAATTACCACATGGACTCCTTGGGTTGGGCTGATATTGGTTACAACTTCCTGATCGGTGGCGACGGGCAAGTGTATGAGGGCATCTCCTTCATGGGCAACTATAATGGTAAGTGACGGAGAGCAGAGTTCTTTTCCGCCATTTCTCTACCTGCCTTCCGCTGCTAAAACTATGCTTGCCGATGTCGTCTCAGGTGGTCAAACCTCATCTAATAAATGGTTTAAATGGTGCGCTTAAGTTTACTAATTTACTAAGTTATAACAATATTGAACAAATTGAAGGTTGATGCTTGATTAGTGTAACAATTTGATAGAGAAAGGCGAAATGTTTCGAAATCGGCAAAACTAGTGTAGAGAGTTCTGTGCGCATAATTCTTATCAAGATAGGCTAAACTAAACATTTCGACTGCGGGATCCTTCTTACCTAGAGTAAAAGGTTGGAGACCTACTTTCCGCCTTACAGCCCAGATGTTTCCCTTCGGACTTTTATGTTTCCTTACCTGAAAAGGCAGATGAAAGTTGATCTAAGCAGCATATACTTCGACTCTCAAGGCTATTTCGGAGAATGCCTTCCCTGACGCCTTCAATGCTTGGTAATGGCAGTGCTGCAGAAGGAGCCTATTTTGAAAGTTTTTAAAGAACTGTAGCGATTGGTTCAATAAATTTTTAAATCGACTCAGTCCTATTATTTTCCGGACAAACCCCTGTAGGGAGTCCCCTTGTCTGAAACTTCATTTGGTATCGAACGGCTCGGGGAGACCCTTCTATATCATGAAAAAGCTTTTGGTGATACCCGATGTCAGCCTACACAGCCGTATTAGCTTTGCGGGGATATCGAGTTCAGACATACATAGCTTCTTTTCGGCTTTATAATCGACGAATAAGTGGTTTGCGTCGATCTGTCTTTCACCGGTATTTTTCAAGTTTTTGTGCATGGTAAAAATCTGATCCATATTAGATTCCCCAGACCTAACGGCATACTGATAAAGTACAATCAGTTTGTTGATTGTGGACTTGAGTTTTTTACATACTACGCCGATAAAACCTTATATGCGATATTAAGGAGACTTATTCCACGGTATTTGGCGCAGATTGTGTGGTCCACAAGTGAATTGGACAGAACACATAGGTTTCAATCGTCGGGCATGCTTTCATTCGACCATATCTTACAAAGTATGTGATGCATTTACCTTGTAAGTTCTTCGCCCCGTATATGAATCGCTCGGTCGGTAAACCATCGGCCCCTGTCACTTTTTTGTTCTTTAGGCGGGTAGTTGCGATTTGAATTATATTGGGCAATGTCTATTCTAATGTCATCGATTATAGCAGGGATGGGCACATTTTTAGCCCGCAAAGTTAGCAAAGTGCGCATGGGGGCTAGATGAGGGGAATATCAGTTTACGGAGAGAAGGGCATAACAAGTTGCGAAAAGTTGCGAAAAAAATCAATTATATTCCTCCGTAACTTAATGTTCATCGCAGAGTGGTTGCGGCAATACTGACATTGTACACAAATTAAAGAGCGGAAGTTTACTTCATATCGGAATTGTACAGTTGTGTGAACAAAAAGAGGTAAACATAATTTGCAGGGTTAAGAGTTTCGCATTAAAATTTGTTTTTATTTACTTTTGCATGGTGGAAAATTCTAATCACTGTTAGGAAAAAATATATAAGTTATACTTGTATCTAAAAACAATTTTATTTAATAAGAAAACAGCACATTTTAAAACTTCACAACACCTATAGTTGTTCCTATTTTGTTCACACCACTATACATGAGATAGAACAGTTAATGGTGGTGATGCCAGTTGTAAAAATTCATTTTAGCTACAATTGAGAAAACTTCTCAAGTTGTGGGCTTTTATACGTACATATGCAAGACAGTTTTATATATATGCATATATAAAAAAAAGATAATTGTGACCATAATATATTATATATATATAAATAATTTAATGAAAATGCTTATATAAATATATATCATAAATATATATTAATATTTGTGATATTTTCAGTTTGGTTGTTTTATCAAAATATTCAAAGAATTTAGGTTTTTTTCTATAATTGTTCTGTTAAATTTTAAAAATCTAAGTTGCCTCTGGAAATGTATTAAAATAATAATGCGCGCTATAGTAAGGGAACACATATTTTCAAAAATATAAGATATCATCAAATAAAAATATATTTGCGCGGTATGGCATTATTGATTGAGAGTGGCTAAGCACACAAATAGAATACAAACACTAATGGCAGAGAGTTTCTGAGAAACATCGTATTTCGCTTCTCCCTCCGCTACGAGCGGCAGGCGTTTTGTTCTCGTGTTCATTCGAACAATGTTGCCATTACTCTATACGCATATGTAGTTTTACACATCTAACTTTTCAATTATAATTTTTCATAATATAAAATACCAAAACTGAAATCAAACTAGTAAAACTAGTTTATATATTTATAAATAATAGCATTCGATTTTGATTTTGAGTTAGTTTAAGAAAATCTCAAATATATTGAAGACAATTTTTATAATTACTACAGTATATCGAGACTGGCAACCCGCGTTGTGAGAGAGTAATTTGCTGAGTCATTTCTACGGGGTAAGTCGTTGGAAATTCTACGGTAAGCGGGGGGTAGAAGAAGGTAGTATTGCGCTCTCATAAGATTCATTTGTGCATATGCGTTTGAAGAAACAGTGGTTCAGAAACTGAAATTATTACAATTTAAATGTGCCGAAATGTTATCAGCGAGTAAAGGCAGTCTCCAAAATTTAAAAAGAATAATTATTCCATTTAATGTGGAATGGGAAGAAAAGTATTTAAGTCAGGAAAGCTCTGCTATGTATACTTATGTATTATAGATCTGCAGTTCTCTACTCTTTGAAAAATAAGTTTGCGCAAATTTCAGACAAAATTACTTTTTATAAAGATCTTTGTTTAAAGAAATATCCATGTTTGAAACTTTTTTCTTCGAAAATTATATGTATCTATGTTTGGAAGCACCTACACTTGTGAACAATTTTTTTCAATAATATTTAATAAGATGTAGGCTATCTAATTTAAATTTTGATACAATAATGCGTGTAGCTATAGCAAATGAGATTAAATCAAACATAGAATTTATTATGTCAAATAAACTAAATTAAATGCTGTTATAAAGACATATTAAAAAAATTATTACTAAAATTAAATACTCATTATACTTTTTGTTATTTGTCTCACATTTTAAAAATTTATAGTAGTTACAAAGAAACTTAGAATTGTTAGGCAATTTTACAGTTATTACCCACAGTGCAACTTCCCATATATGCGCGCGCTCTCATTTGTAAATATGGAGTGGTAAAATACTTTGCTCTGACTTCCCTCTTCATGTTTGCCTGCGATGATCCCCTCACCTGGCCCTCAAAATGTGCACTCGTGCCCGCACGGGCAAAATGCCACTGAGGGCTAATATGCCCATCCCTGGATTATAGAATCAGGTTTGTCATTTCCAGATGTTACACTGACGTTCAGTAGACTTGACCTTCATAACTTCATCAGCGACTAGATCATCACTTTGGGTCCTACAAAAGTATGCTCCGATCTTAAAATTTTACGTAAGCCGCCGCATATTTTTGTAGAATTTTCGAGCATTACTCCTGTTGGCCAGCTACTCAAGCTCTTCATACTCACGCATTTAGGGTTCTCTTTTTTATCTGCATATGCGTCTCGCTTCCCTCCCACCTCTCTCTCGAGTTGTAGTCGATCGCAACATTGCAAGGTAGGATTTCTTTCCACTACGGCACGAAAGTCCTCATCATATTAGCTGTTCTTTCGATCTTTACGAAAAATCAATGGTTTCGCTTGCAGCTGTATGAAAAGATCTTGAAATGCCAACCCACAGTTCCACAGACGCACTTCAAGGACACTGGATGCAAGTCGTCCATCTATCACAACATAATTGATCTGGTTTCCAACTTTTCTATCCGGAGACAGCCTAGTAGCTTGGTGATTTTCTTGTGCTGAAATCTAGTACTAAATCTAGTACTACACATATATTTCGGGCCCTGCGAAGTCGATCATCCTCAACCAATTTGGTTTCCCCATGGAGGCCAAATTTTCTAACTGTTGTACCAAAGTTACTTTCTTTTTCGCGCTCCAGCCACTCAGAAAATACACCTTTGGTCATATTGTTTTTCTCTTCTGTCGGGGCGTGGGTGAAAATCAGCGTTATGTTGAAAAAATTTGGTCTGATGCGAATTGTGGCTAAATACTTATCCACCAGAGTGAATGTCAGGACTCGGTCCTCGGAACCACGAATCCCTCACCGAAATTGTGCTCTTTTATATGGCCGCTGTAATAATTGTCGCAAGGACCTTGTCATTGTCACTAACCCGTCCAGGGCATTTCTTGGACACCGGTGACGTCAGCCTTTACTTTTAAGTGGACATTTGAACCTTCCCAATTCAGGGACAGGGCATTCCAAGTACATGTCCTTGAAGAGTTCTTATTACGTTTGCTGTAGTCGCCAACAAAAGAACAAAAATGGAGTCTTTCCTCCGAGGCTGTTTTTTTTTGCATTGGGGTTGGTTTCTACGCGGCGGATTTTTAACTAAGTAAACTTCACTTAGATTTTAAATAATTAGAATTCTAGGGTAAAAAAAAAATTAATATTCTGAAATTATTTCAATTTTTTTTTTAATTTATCTGCCAGCCAGGCTGTGGAAATTCGCAGGCAGATTCACCGGAGGTCCTTACATCGCTGACACCACGTGGCACATCAATTTAATTGAAATTATCGACATTAATATCTAAAAACCAATTATTACAATTATAAAACAACAGCAAAAAATAATACCAAATTAAAAACCACTCAATTAATTTTTGCGCAAAAAAATTCTCCTCCGCACAATTAAAGTGGTTATCAGCTGTTTCTATCGCGTGGCAAACCAGCTGTCTACGCAGAGTTGTAGGTGGCCAGGGACACTACATTATCTGCACGTACAGTCGGTAAAGCAGTTGGTAAAGCAGTTTCTCGTACTTAAAGTAACCACAATTTAATAAGATCGCTATGGACATACAAACCCCGACTCCTGGTGGGGGAACACAATGTAACCAAATAGGTATGCTGCTCAAACGCATTACAAGAATAGAGACATTAAACAATGAATTAAAAAATGAAAATGCGACACTTAAACTCCGAAATGAAAACTTGAGGAAATCGGTAAACAAATAAACCTACGAAACGTGTTCTTCTCCATCAAAATCAACTTTTGTAGCAGAAACAGACGAAGAAGACCTGGAAAACGAAACAAATTGGCTATCAAAAAAGAAAAAAAAAAAAAGGAAAGTAAAAAACGCAAAGCAGATTCATTACCGGATGTAACGCTGAAGTCTCCGAGTCCGGAAAAGAGCAGAAGGTAAAAAAGCTATAAAAATAAGTCATCGCCCTCCGCCAATTATTATTTTAGAAAATTTTAATCAACCTTTGATGCGTTGCTTGATAAACACGGAAGTTAAAAATACTTACACACTTAAGCTCACTGGCGAGAGCTCATGCATAATAAACCCTTTCAGATAGGTCAGACTACAGAATACTCATTAAATGAATCGAAAATTTCTTGGTCCTCGTACGAGGACAAGCAATCGCGTGATATACGCGTAATGATAAAAGACCTTCATCACTCATGTGAGTCTGAAAGCATTATCACAAATCTTCAGAAGCAGGGTTTTGAAGTTTCCAAGGTCATAAACAATCCATTAAATATGTTTATTGTATGCTTCGAATCAACAGAGAACATCAAGAAAATTTACGAAATTAAGCATATTTTAAATTCTATCTAGCTATCGAATCGCAATGTAAGTCCTGTAAGGCGTTCGGTCACACCAGAAATTATTGTTGTAAACCACCAAGGTGTGTGAAGTGCGCCGGAAATCATTCAACTCTAAATTGCACAAAACCTGCTGATCTACCGCCAAAACAGTTACAGCAATCAAAGTCACCCTGCGAACTATAGGGGATGTGAAATGGCGAAACAACTTCAAAAAATTAGAAACGCGATAAAGAGCATAACCAACAACCAAAACGTCTACGTACAACCGCTTCTACTGCTTCTCAGAAGGAAGTTACTAATGTAAGTCAGCAATCTGGAAAACCCTCATTTGCCAGCATAACTAAAGGTAGTAATCATGTACAATCGCATATGTCTGCAAACCAAACAAATTCTAATGCCATTATTGATATTACCAATAATTTGTCGATAATTCTCAACAAGCCTAATAAGCTAGAAGAACAAAATAAACTTACCCATGAACGACTTACTCAACTAAAGCGACAGCAAAAAGAAAGTAAGACGCAAAAATGAAACCGATAAAAATTATGACTGGAATGCAAATGGCTTATTCAAACGTAGCAAGGAATTAGAGACATTTCTCCATGTTGAAAAAATTGATATTTGTCTTATATCAGAAACCCATTTTACAAATGAGATTTTCGTCAAATTCAAAAACTACAAGATGTATTGCTCGAACCACCCAAATAACAATGCGAGAAGGGGGAGTGCCATAATTATCAGAGATAATATTCCACACTACGAAGAAATTAATATAAGCATGCCAGAATTCCAAACCACGACCATTTCGGTTGAAACTAGTTTCGGAAAAATAAGTATTACCGCAATATATAGCCCACCTAGACACAATATTAAAATGGACTTGTACACATAACTTATACTAAAACATCATAGGAAGTTCATCATGGGTGGTGATTTGAACGCAAAAAACTCCCATAGGGTTCCAGAGTTACGACACCGGAGGGGAGAGAGCTATTTAAAGGTGTAATGTCCACGGGATGCGACTTCATGTCTACTGGCAAGCCGACTTACTGACCTTCCGACACAAGAAAATTACCTGACATGATCGACTTTTTCATCACTCGACAAATATCCAAGACCTACATTACCATGAAAAATGGATTGGACTTAAATTCGGACCACTCGCCAGTATATCTAACCCTAAACGGTCATCTAAAAGAAATCGACATACTGCCTTATCTTTCTAATAGACATACGGATTGGGAGTATTTCAAAGTTATGCTCGACAAAAATATTGATGTTAAAGTAAATATAGCGAAAAATATAAAATATAACAAAATAAACTATTTAATCGGTAGGAAATTACCATTAACTACCTCAAATAAAATCCTAGTCTACAATTAAACGTTAAAGCCCATTCGGGCATACGGAATTCAACTATGGGGATGCGCTGCACCGTTATATAATACATCGAAGCGGTGCAAAGATTCCAAAACAAAGTTCTGCGAAAAATTGTAAATGCCCCGTGGTACATACATACGCAATTCTGATCTACATCGTAATCTACGCATAAAAATGGTTAGGGAAGTCATTCACGAAACGGTTACAAAATCGCGTAAATGCTGAAGCCCGACAACTGGGAGAAACTCGAAATAGCAGGCGCAGACTGAAAAAAACAACGTTTTATAACCTTTTAAGTAAATAACAAATATTATAATATTTAGTTTTTAATACAAAGTTTAGTTTTGAATAAAGTGGTTAAAAGAGCTTTTTTAGTTGTACCTTATAAATTATGAAAAATAATGCTTGTTAGTTTAAATTAGTTACGTTTCAATAAGAAAATAATAAAAAAATATTTCAGCAAATAATTTGAACGAAACGAAATCACGTGGCAGCTGTCAAAGTTCATGAAAGTTCTCTCTCTCTGGCAGTGAACGAGAAACTTTTGCGGCCAATTGACAGGGCACTGAAAACACGGAAAGCAACAGTTCGCCGGCATATTCAACGCACCAAACGATAGGGTGGGGGCACGCGCAAACCACTTTCAAACAAACTTCCTGCGGTTGAGGTGGACTACCAAAGCATGGAGAGATTGAGAGTGAAATTAAAGTGGAAAGAGAAGATCACGTCGAGACAACGCGCCCAGTTTTAACTAAGAAATCAGCAGCGCCTGAAATTTAAAATTTTTTCATATTTCGATAGGTTATACCTTTAAAAATAACATACTAAAATTTCTAATCGATATCTGAAACAGTTTTTGAGTTACAGCTATATAAAAGAGTGGCCGCTCGGCAGTTAGATAGTTGCATTGGATACGGGACATTTTTTTAACGCGTTTTTCTCGAAACAGCATTTTTCAAATTTGCTGGAGTGATTACTCGGAGGCAAATGATCCGATCCTTATCAAATTTGTTTGCATCTTCTCTATATAGTTCTCCATACGATGACCCTCCAGTTTTTTGATCTAATCAAAAATCGACTTTTGGCAGGTCAAAAACGACCATAATTTTGGGAGAAATTTAACTTTTTTTCAACATGCCGCAATTTTGTCAATTTTTGATTTTTTTATTAGCCCGAGGGTCATCGTACAGACAATATGTTTTAGTTTAACGAGAATTTTTGTTTTTAGGTTTTATCAACAGAGAAGGCTGCAATCATGGCAGCAGTGGAGGACCTTTTTTTTGGCGCCGCCGGAGATCGCTTGCCATTTCAAAAATATTGAATAATTTCTTCCAAAAATTTTTTGTGTACTCTTAAAACATGTATAAATATACCTTCAAAATTTTAAAACGATTGATTGACTAGTTTTTTTTTTGATTCCAAAAAATGGCTTTTTTTACGCTGTCACACTAGGTTTGCCTTTTAATATTTCGGAACATGTTGTTACACTAATGTCATTTCCACTACAAAAAAAGAAAGCCGCTTGGCATCATTTATAACAACGCTAACACGACGAACACATGTAAACGAGTATATTGAATTAGACACAGCACAGGCTGCGAGGGGGGTCAGTGAGAGAAGAAGAAAAAGGGAAGAGAGCTGGGAAGCAGTGAGCGGGGACATAAGTAGGGCCCGCGTGTCAGAGGCCAGAGGTTGTGTGAGAGCACTCGATTCCATTTTCGAGTAGCGCTAACTGGCTGACTGGCAGTTGATTAGGTGATTGGAAATTTATTATTTTCTTAACACACATACAACCCTGCATATTCCTGTATACAGCGAAATGAAATAAAATCAAAAGTAGAAAGCAACGGAATAAACAAATTAACGCATAGACGGACAGAAATAATAGGATTGACAGAAGCAAAAGAGAGATGAGAAGAACAGATTTAAAAATAAGAGGTGAGTAAACGAATGGAGCGACAAGGAAGCAAATAACGGCAAGTGAAAAGAAGGGAAATGGAAGCGAGAGAAGATAAGAAGATAATACACAACAAAAAGGTAACGAGCAGTTTAAAAATAGCGCCAAACAAGTTAAGCATGGCACCGAACGGTAGCATCCTGTAACATTATCTCCGCAGCCGGATAACCAAGGGCTACTCGAGAAGCCACTGAAATTTCGTAATTCGAGGCTAAATTGTTGACGAAAAGTACCGTTGATGAAACTTAGTGTATATTGTCTCCAGTTTCACTAGGTTAGGTTAGGATAAGAAGTCGATTCTAACAGAAATCTCATTTGGGCAGCTAAGGACGCTATTGTGACATCTAAATTTTTTTTATAACAGATCATAACAATTACAAAACGATTTATGCCTGTAACAGATTTGTTGAGATGGCTAATGTAAGTTTCTTCTGTGCTTTCTGATTCACCAAAGGTAGGACTATTGAGATGTTTCAGCCTCAGTATTGCAAAGGCTGAACAATGGAGGAGAAAGTGTCTGGATGAATCCGGTTTCACTTAGGTTTTTATGTTAAGTTTTTTAGATTTGGGACTTAAGCAATTCCATATATAATATTAATATAGGATTCAATAAAAGACAGCTAAGAAGTATTCAAGTAATTATTTGGCGCTGACGCGCATTTGTGCCACTTTAAAAAGAGTTAGATCTATACTTTCAGTGTTCGACAGTTACTTTTCTGTTTATGGAAGCTACTATGGCGTAGGGTTGATGGAAGACAGACCAAAACCTCCTTCTTCTACCTCACCTTCAAAATTGGAAAAGAAGATTTGTCGGAACGTAGATCTAGAGTCCAGCTATACAGAAAACAGAAAATACTGTTATGACTAAGCTCAGCGTTCCGGTAATTTAATTTTGATAACTAGATACTTGATCTCTCCATGGAATCATGGCTTAGCTTACAGGATCTTTTTTTTTCTTTTTTCATTTATACGATGTAATTCGGTGAAAACTTTTTTG
This sequence comes from Bactrocera zonata, assembly GCA_037783105.1. Classification (NCBI taxonomy): domain Eukaryota; kingdom Metazoa; phylum Arthropoda; class Insecta; order Diptera; family Tephritidae; genus Bactrocera; species Bactrocera zonata. The sequence continues at coordinate 77,767 of JBAWJQ010001305.1, read as the reverse complement.
ATAAAAAAAAACCAAACCCTTTACACGGACATCTCTGATTACTCTCGTAGAGTATTCAAATGCTGAATAAATAAGAGAGCAAAAATCATCTTCAAATACGACATTTTAAGTTTTATAAGAAACTCATAAAATTAAGATTAAAAGTGGAAATAACAAAAACAAACGCACAAGGTAAATATTCAAAATTGGTGTGTTTTCAGTGATTGAAAAGTAATGAGATTCCGTTGCATACATTTTCTCGCCTAGGAACTTGTGTTATCTTTTGTGCGTGGTAGGCGCGTAATCCTGAATACTTATTTTTAGGAAGGTAATAAAGACTTTAAGAAAAAATATGCAACCGTTTTAAGATACAAATTACAGCAGAGTTCATTTGAATGAAAAAAAAAACGAGACAACTGATACAACAAACGTTTCGTACGTGGGGAATGCCGCACAACGCTGATGTGAAATGGTGGCAGGTGGTGCTTTTAGGAGCAGAGAGAGTCGGGGTAGCCAGCTTGGATTTAATTGGTACTCCTCACTGGATTTAGTATCTACTTTAACAAATGCTGGTCGTGTTGAATATTCTGAATGTGTTGGACTTTGAATCTTTGTAAATGGATGATAGAAAAGCAATATCTATGCGTAAGAATTTCGTATATTAGAGTCTTAAGAACACCTTATCTTACCTTGCTTTACCTCTTGTATCTCTGTTATAAGCCCAGTCGTAGACTGACATAAACATATCATTTGAACTATGTAGACTGCGGTAAAAACCTGGGATATACCTACTTATTTTACGCTTCACCAAAATTTCGTTACTGATCGGTTAAAGATCGCGAAAATAACGTCCAAAAACTGGCATCTTATAAGACACCCATTTTTGCTTTCAGAAGTGTGATTGGAATGTATTCGATTAAAGATTTACCTGGACCAGGGCGACTAAGTAAATGGTGATGTCATCGTATTAATGATCTGTGTCCTTATGAACCAAGCCCTTTCAAGGAAGAGATCGCTGCTCCTATAGGCGAAAGGCTTACATCAATTATTCTGTTTCCCAGCCGGTCGGCCTGATCAGGTTCACGGTAATTTAACATAGAGGAGAAGTATAAGACATATGAAATTTCCAACCGGCGCACATAAGAGCATTTTCCTTCAAAAAACCGGACAAAAGTGAGAATTACAAACTCCAGCGATGCTACTCAAAATTATTTTTTTTTAGTACCTAAGTAGCCGTACTACAATTAACCGATTAAATTATTAACCTTCAGCCCGCTATAATGCCACACTTGCCTAAACTTCGTTCAGTACGTACGTCCTTATTTGCGATACTCTCTATTGTTCTCGAAATTGCAAGCTGTTTTTGTGTTGCATGAAGTGAATTCTGAAAAATAATAAACTAGAAAGTTTCTACTTAACATATAAGCTTAAACATTTCCCCATATCCACGAGACTGTTTGCTTGATGACAATAAATATTTCATCTTGCCCTTGTTCCTTACCAGATCCATTTACTTCGCTTCTTTGTCCCATCTGGAGAAAGCGGAACTAACAGCGCGGTTGTCGAGGCCAATGTTATTAATATCATGGGCGTACGCCAGAAGCTGTACACTCTTATAAAAGATTGTACCTGCTCGATTAAGTTCTGCAGCTCGAATTATTTTCTCCAGCAGCAGATGGAAGAAGTCGCACGATAGGGATTCGCCTTGTCTGAAACCTCGTTTGACATTGAACGGCTCGGAGAGGTCCTTCCCGATCCTGACGGAGGTTCTGGTATTAATCAACGTCAGTTTACACTGCGGGGATACCAACTTCAGACATCGCGACATAAAGACAGCTCTTTTCGTGCTGTTAAAAGCAGCCTTGAAATCGACGAAGAGGTGGTGAGTATCGATTCTCTTTTCACGGGTCTTTTCTAAGAATTGGCACATGGTGAATATCTGGTCGGTTGTTGATTTTCCAGGCCCAAAGCCATACTGATAAGGTCCAATTAGTTTTTTGACGGTGGGCTTTAGTCTTTCACACAGTACGCTGGATAGAACCTTATGTGCGATGTCTTGGAGACTTTTTCCACGATGGTGGGCGCAGATTATGGGGTCTCCCTTTTTGTGGATTAGACAGAGCTCACTTAAATTCCAATCGTTGGGCATGCTTTCGTCCGACCATATTTTGCAAAGAAGCTGAATGTTTTTTATCAGTTCTTCACGGCCGTGTTTGAATAGCCAGTAATCCATCGGCTCCCGCTGCTTTGTTGCTCTCCAGACGGGTAATTGCTATTCGATCTTCTTCATGGTCGGGCAATGGAACGTTTGCTCCATTGTCATCGATTGGGGAATCGGATTCGCGTTCTCCTGGAGTTGTGCGTTCACTACCATTCAGCAGGCTGGAGTCCCCTCCATAAGTATGCTCTGAGCATCGCTGACTAGATCACCTTTGTGGGTTCTACAAGAGTATGCTCCGGTCTTGAAACCTTCAGTTAGCCGCCGCATCTTTTCGTAGAATTTTCGAGCATTACCCTTGCCCATCCCACACGTGTTGTGGTCGATCGTAACGTTGCGAGGTAGGTAGCCTGTTTTCTCTCCTCTGCGACACGGCACTCCTCGTTGTACAAGCTGTTCTTTTGCTTTTTGAAAACCAATGGTTTCGGTAGCAGCTGTACGTAAGAAGTTTGAAATGCCGTCCCATAGTTCCCTTATACCGAGTTGGTGACGAGTGTTCCACTCCCAAGTGAATGAGCTGCTTGAACCATATGTAAAAGAATCGTTTCTGGCCATTCCCAAGTGAATGGCTATCAGAGAACTTTCCTCACTTGCGTGAACTTCTAGACATGACTCCATCCTCTTAATTAGCCATTCCTTACTCGTTTTATTTTAATATATTGCCTTATTATATTCAATCATGCAATTTTTTTATAAATTTTCATTCATAAAATCACTTTAAATAATTTTGTCCGGTTTTTGAGACCAAATGTTCCTATGCGCGGCGTCAGGCTTCTATAGTGTGATCAGTTTATAATTAACTTGTTGCTTCTATAGTGTGATCACTTTATAATTAGCTTGTTGTAAATCTGGAAAATTACGACGTAACAATGATATCTCTCAAGGCAGCTAGTTTTGCGGCCAGAACCTCCTCGGCCGGCAGATGACTTTCAGATAATGTGGATGAGAGAAATAGTACTTGAAGCAACTTCGGGCTGAAAAGAACGTGTTGCAATAGATGATTGCTTTTAGTCTATTATTTGTATATGGTACAATCTTCCAAAAGTGGTCTATGAGATCTCTTCAATTAGCAGGCGACTATAACATGGTGTGGATCAATGTTGCCAGCGTGAACAGTACTTGGCATTTCAGTATGGGCAAGAAGGATTCATAATCACCGGATCTACCTCGACAGATGACCACCATTTTGATTATATACTCATTTAGTCCAAACATTCATCATTTATGGATAACATTGCACATCGACTGCAACCCATCTTAAGCTTTCTCATAGTACAGTAAACAAATATTTAATATGTTGTTTTTCAAACTTACGTTTTCTTAAACAGAGATCAGAATAATTTTGCGTTTAACAAACACAAACACAAACACATACATACTCCAACATATGCAACATATCATTCGTATAACTGCACACAAAAGTGTTTTTCTGCTCCTTCATCAATATACAGCAACAAGAATTCAATCTGTAAAAAGTAAACAATCGAGCACATGCTTATCATTACTAACTCCGACCTTTTGAACACTCAGCTCAACGCAAAACTGTAAAGGCTTTTCAAATCGAAGTAGGAGCGAAACGAAAAAATTCTACAATAAAATACCAGATTTTTATGCGTAAATATCGTATGAAATACATGCACAGATGATAAAAACCGGCAGCAGCAACAACAACAGCAAACAACCTGCGTTGTTTATGGGCTCAACCGAGCTTCGTTTGTAGACTTGGCCGCTGCTTTGCTGTGTTTTTGACGCCAGCATTACACTTGAGTTTGACTTGAGTTGCCGCTTGCAACAACAACAACAACTATAACCGCGACAATGTCACCCAATTCAATATTGACACATTTCTTTCGACTCCCAAAAGCATTGTTGCCCACTTTGACGGCAATTCAGGGCATTCCTTTGGGTCACTCAACGGTTCCGGCTATTTTAGTTGTTGTTTGTTTTTTGATAAGTCATGCTTTCGAGCTTATAAAACGGTAAGGTGCTACTAAAAAGCGGGCTTTTGCGGGCTTTGAGGTAGCGCTTTGAAGATGAATATAATCAAAATCAGAGCAACAAACTTCAATGTAGTCTAAGACGTCAAAACTAGGTACATATATTTGTTTTTTTTTTTTTAAATGCGGAGGGCTGTCCACAATTTTGAGAATCTCATATATCTGTTATCTCATAACCGTCGGCTCGACGTAATCGGAACAGTCTCGTTTTCTCAACTCGGCGGCATTTCTCCAAATTTCTTCAGATATTTTTTCTAACGCTGCAACAACAAAATCTTGAGAATTCTATTTATATATTGGGTTGTCAAAAAAGTCTTGCGGTATTTTTATTGAATCAATTCGTGTGGCACCTTCTTAGTGACTCCAAGCTTCTTCAGATGGTTTATAACGGTTTGATGACTACTTGTGACAATTCAGCGATTTTATCGCAATTTTCGACGACAGGCCTTCCGGAGCGTGGCGCATCTTCGACCATCTCTACACCAGAACGAAAACGTTGAAACCATCGTTGTGCGGTGGAAATGGAAACTGTATCGGGTCCATAAACTGCAAAATTTTTATTGGCGGCTTGAGATGCCTTTTTGCCTTTATCGTAGTAGTACTGTAAAATATGCCGTATTTTCTCTTTATTTTGCTCCATGTTTGCGACGCTATAACTCACGAACGACTTAAAAGAAACGACAATCAATCAAACACGTGTTAGCGCGTGAAATGAGCTTTCCAAAAAGGTACAGCATTCTTCAACTTCATTTTCCTTTCTATTTTCCTCTATTACTTCTGCTGTTTTTCCTCAATAGAAGATAGAGGGAGTAATGGAATTTTTAAAAGTTTTTCGTCTTCAATCTTTTGCTCTGCATTAGTTAGTTTTGCCGCAGTTGTGGATAATTTGGGTACGATGAACAGAGTTGGCTGATTGTCAAACTTTTTTTTAAGTAGACTCCATGCAGCTTCATAATTTTTCGACGAAATTTGAAAATGCTGTATTACTCGTGCAGCTTCGCCTTTTAAGCATTGACGAAGACGCAGCATTTTTTCTGTGTTCGGCATCTGCACGTTGTCATGTACCAAAACTTGAAATACGTTGTAAAAATCGGCCCATTCCTTAATATCGCCATAAAATGTTGGAATTTTTATTATTTTTCTTAATTGAAAGTTAGGGCGATAAAAAATTTTAGGCTCTTCTCTTTCTAATTTCTTTTTTAAATTCTGAAGCTTTTCGAAATATTCGTCATATATGTATTTTATCGAATATTTCTTCAATTTCTACATTAAAATCTAATTTGCTTTTTAGATTTTGGATGTCTGTGAATAAAATGCCTAGGCCTTTTATTTGATCGTTGTCGATTATTAATTCCATGCTTGGATTTTCCATTTTTCTTCTGAGGTTTTCAACTTTCCTCATGAATATGGAAGTTTTTTGATCCAAATCTTGGTGTTTAGCTTCAACTTTTTCAATTTTTGTTTTATTTGATGGCTTTGTTGGAAAAGTGTTGGACGTGTACAACACCTTTTCGGAAAAATCCGCTTGGGCTTCAGGAATTTTCTTCTTGTTTATTCCCATTTTGAGAGTTTTTCCGCAACACTTTTCCTATTTATTGATGAACTGCTTGTTTTTCTCCAAAGAAATCGTTGGAGGTATTTGATTTGGTCGCCTAGTTGACCTTGCTGTGCCTCGACTCACAGCCGCTGAATATCTCTTGGATAGCAGTTAGATCACTGCGTTTAGTTTCTGCTAAAACGGCTTATGCGATCGGTTTTAATGCGGGAATATACACCCGTCTTACAGATATTTTTATTTAGTCAATATGCGGGAACATACACCCGTATTACAGTTTAATTTTGCCTGTATTTATATTAATTACAGGTCTTACTTTATTTTATTTGCCTGTATTTTTTATAATATCAGGGCTCTTTTAAATTTCGCTGAGCTCTTTTATCCAGCTCGAAGGACCAAATGTTAATACACACATGTATTAAATTGTACATTTCAAAATAACCCCATGTCAAGCAGCAATAAACAATATGCTGCAATACGTACAAACATACACATATATTTAGTTATTTAAGATAGTTTTAAAATTTGTATATAAGCAAGACAAGAACGAAATAAAATTAGAATGAATAAGTTCTTTCTGAATACAAGTCTTTCATTGCCCCCCACCAGAGGTAAGGATTGTAAGAAATTTGTTGACGTATTAACAAGAACAGATCCGGATTTTTATCTACCCAAAGAGTGTCAACTCGGCAGCTTCCTTCCTATAAATTACTTCATGGATGGTTTTTGCCGCTGTAACAACAACAGTTTGGGAAAGGAAGCTATTAGGAAATCACCTAAATGCATAGTTTAAACATGGACAAAATGATGGTTGTTAAATCAAGCTGGAGCTTTTTTACAACTTATTATATTTTCCGTGTCTTCAAAAGAACTACAATAGACGTTATGAAAAATTTCTTCCAGGTTTCTATTGGAGGAGCTAAAATTCCACTATGAACCGACACCCAAAGAAGCAAAAATGAAAGTTTTCTCATAAAATTCCCTAATGAAACCATTACAAAAATAAAGATAGCAATAAACATAACAGCATGTAAAAAAAGAAATAAAAAAATACAAAATTTGAAAAAATTGAAATATCCAAATTCCCTACTCCTTCAACTGCATTCATAAAAACCTGGATGACTGTGTCGTAAAGACTACTTGTTGTGGTTTTTTCTCCCTTCATATGTTTAGGTGGGTGATATTTTTTGTAAGAAATTTGTCGAAGAAACGACTCTGTCTAATAAATTAATAATACGGAAATATTTTAATTTGAAATTTGGAACATCTAACACCACGGTTCGAGGTTGGTATAAGTCACCCATATCCTCTGCCTGTCGCCAAAGTGCCTACTACTCTTCTTCTTCATAGCAACCGTTCCCTTCTCATTCATACCATATCAGCTTTTTGCTGTTGAAAGTCTCACATGTGCTTGAATTGAATTGTATACAACCGCCAGCTGCATCCCATCCCCTAAACCGTTTTCTAACACTGTATTGATGCAAAGTTCAATCACCGTTACCGAAACAAAGCTGGCCAATTGCAAAAAAAAAAAAAAAAACACAAAATTGAGGAGTAGTCAAACGAGATTACACACAGCCGAACGTGAAAACGTCCCTTTATCTGGGCAATTTTCAATTCGCCACTCAAGCACCGAGACACTAACGAACTGATTGACTTTTTGACTGTTCGCCTAGATGTATGCCACCGACTTTTGCCGATTTATGTACATGAATGGAAGAGTAACTACGAAGGCTATTTCAAATTCAGATGCAAATTGATTTTGGTGCTTTGCACGCCTCAGCGCCGCCGGCGCCTTCTGCACGCTTTCGCTTTACATGCCTTTTATCAGCGGATTGAGTGAAGCTTGTGATGGATTTTCAAAACGCGGAAAGCAGCTGCGTCCATATTCCATACCCAACATAAACTAAGAACGCGTTGGGTTTCTGTTAGGTTATACTGGCTGGCTCTCACGCCATAGACCAACAGGTCCTTCATAAGGTCATGTGAACAGTCGTCAAAGATTTTTGAGAAGTTTAGTAGAGATTTGATATCTAATTATGAACTGTGATGATCCAAGATTTCTAATATGGATTCTAGATAATTTCGGCAGAAGCAGAGTAGCTGTTTTTAGCATCTCCCTCATGATTACTTCCCTGCTCATCCGTCGTGATAGTAAAAATCTGACGTATGTTCTTTCCGTTCCTTTGCATTTGCTTTTGGCGATCATGCATGCCTTTAAGGTAGTCCATCTCGCCCTGATCCGTCTGTCAGCATTTCAACCGGATGGCTTTTTTGGCAATCTCATGTTTCATGTCCCGAAATACCCATTTGGCCTGGGATCCAGTATATATGCAGTCGCTTCTCGATAGTCTCTATATCTATGACCTACCTGTTTATAACGATATTCTCTGACGCTATGCCATTTGAGATTATTGCTTTAATTGCTGCTTGGCTTTGACGCACATATTAATGATACTGCAATACGCGGCAGCTTGAAGCCTCCATCTGCAATTTTTGATCCGTCCGTGTGGGTGTTAAAGTTCACATGCCTCTGCGCCATTCACCCAGCATCATTTAGTGTAACTTCAAACCTCTTCTAATCCCAGATAAAACGTGAGAATATGTGGTCTAATTTACTCTTCGGCCTCATGCATATGTCCGAAGGTTCACCCAACACTGCTTATCTTGCAGCGGATATTGTTACCGGTTTCAGTTTGAATATTGTGAAAATCTTTCTCTTGACAGCATTAGCGTCGACTACATTAGCGTCGACTACACACAATATTGGTTAGCCTTTAGATACGATTCAAAACATACAACTCAAAGAAGTTGGAACAGAAAAGAGATCATGTCAGAGTATTACGCAAAGGAATATTATATAATAGTTCAAAAGCAATCCTAGAACTCTGAAGAAAGTGCGGGGCTTCTTAATTAATACGGGGCTAAGGCCAAATGGATATGAACAGAGATTCAAAGAGGTTAAATCAAGAAAGCTTTGACTCAATCATTCTATTGGAGGTCATCTATCTTTGGAAGGACTACATGAATGTTTCAAGTACGATTGTCATAGTTTTGGAAGTTCAAAAATTAATTGGTCCTCAATAATTTCCATAGATTCCTTCGGAAATTTGAGGCTTTAATCCCTCCGATCAACGGCATTAAAGGGCCGGCACTGTTTGTTTGCGTTGGCACTAACCGAACAAGTTGAGTTATAGTGGCAATAAACATTTTTTCTATTGCTATTTTCCCACTTTTGCTGCAAAGTGACGCTCAGGACTCCGACTGAATGCGAAGTGCAATGAAGATTGTATTGTCAACACGCTTAGCCAAGTGTAAGGGCCAGCGCGACACATGAGTTGTGTGGCCTGAGATCGTACTAGTATGAGGTGGGACGCGACGTAAATTGTGCACCTTTGCTTCAATGCGATTTTAGGTAGTACTTTTTGTTGAAAACACAAATAGTAGCGCTTTTTGTACCAAAAATAAACATGGCAACGCTCAGCTGTTGGCAGCTGCCTCCGAAAGGTGAAGAAAAACAGCCACCAGGCGAATTATGAAATGGAGTGAGTGCGAAAACAAACAGATTTGCAAAAAAGCAACCAACACACATTTTGCAGTGCGGCGTGCTGCGGGTTACTTTGCGCGTACGCAAATAGATTAGATAGATAGTGACTCTGCGCAATGCGTACTTAGATTGGACAAGGGACCCCGGGTAAGGGAAATAATACGACAATGATCGGCGGTTACAGATTTCATGAATAACCATACCAAGTGCAATGAGATTCGGAAAATTGATTGTCTGGACTTTGGGGGGCGACTATGCATACATTTATAATGAGTATAATGGGATGCAGTCAGGGTCATGATGATCGCTTGCTAGTGGCGCAAGTGGGTTCTTTTAGTGGACTTGAGTTGAATGCAAAAAGATTTGTCATCATCGAAATCGAGCAGGTTCGAATAGGCAATGCGATTGTTCATCTAAAATCATTTATATATTTTGGTAAGGTTAAAGAGTTATCGAGAGAGTATATTTTGATAATTGAAAAATGGGAGTTCATTTTTGAATAATAGTTAAAGCCCTTCCAAATGTACTGTGAAATTGCTCATATACGGAAGAGCACTTCAGAGTTTTATTCTGATGTTTCTATATGAACCCGCCAGTTGAATTTTTTCAGATTCTTTAGCTCTGTAAGTTTTTAAAGCGAAATGAAAAAGGAACTCCACTGCATTGTAAATATTAAGATGGAAATGCTGGGAATAAACGCTAACTGACGAAGCCAAATAAGCCCGGAACGTATGTGTGAACGGAAGTTAAGTAGTGTTAGGAACAGAAAAGTCAGTTCTGGTTTTGGAAAGGGTTTTTTTAATAATCATTCTCTTAATTGGATACTCAGAATGTTGAATGGAACGGAGTGGATAAAAATCTGAATCCGTCTCGATTATAAAGATCCGACTGTTTTGACAACAAAAAGGTTTAGTCGACATCTGCTATCTCATTGATCCTCAATACCAAGTAAGGCATCTTATGGGTTCTCTCAATCGCTGGAAAGATTTATTTCGGCTCGAGACAACTCTACTTAAAACAAATTAGTTTATGAATAAATTTGTAGGTATGCATTCCGCAAATGAGCAAAAATTTTTGAGTTTGCTCACATTCCAAGTTGGAAGTAAGTTCTGTCGCTCCAGCATACGAATTACCAAAGATTCGAGCGTGTGCTAAACAGAAAAAGGTCTTTTAACAGAGTTCAAGAACTGTTCGGATACAGCTAAAAGTTGCTCATATTTGTCAGTTAACGTCAATACGCAAACATAAAATAAAAGGGGGCGCTCGCATAAATCTCTACTTTAGTAAGACCTACCAAATCTTTATTAATATTGTTGTTTTTACTTAAAAAATTAACTCGATACACTTGTTTATACCGTTCAAACTCTTAACTCAGTGTTAAGACTGCGCAACGCCTCCACTTTGTTTTCCAGCAAAAAATTTAATTAACGAACTTGAAAATTGAAAATATTGATATCATCGGCCTCAACACCCGCGCCGTTAGTTCTGCTTTCTACAGACTGGACAAGGAAGCATAAGAAATGTGTCTGGCAGTGAACGAGGGCAAGACAAAATATCTCCTGTCATCAAACAAACAGTCGTCGCACTCGCGACTTGGCTCCCACGTCACTGTTGACAGTCATAACTTTGAAGTTGTAGATAATTTCGTCTATCTTGGAACCAGCGTAAACACCACCAACAATGTCAGCCTAGAAATCCAACGCAGGATAACTCTTGCCAACAGATGCTACTTTGGACTAAGTAGGCAATTGAGAAGTGAAGTCCTCTCTCGACAAACAAAAACCAAACTTTATAAGTTACTCATAATTCCCGTCCTGCTATATGGTGCAGAGGCTTGGACGATGTCAACATCGGATGAGTCGACTTTGCGAGTTTTCGAGAGAAAGGTTCTGCGAAAGATTTATGGTCCTTTGCGCGTTGGCCACGACGAATATCGCATTCGATGGAACGATGAGCTGTACGAGATATACGACGACATTGTTCAGCGAATTAAAAAACAGCGGCTACGCTGGCTAGGTCATGTTGTCCGGATGGATGAAAACACTCCAGCTCTGAAAGTGTTCGACGCAGTACCCGCCGCGGGAAGCAGAGGAAGAGGAAGACCTCCACTCCGTTGGAAGGACCAAGTGGAGAAGGACCTGGCTTCGCTTGGAATATCCAATTGGCGCCACGTAGCGAAGAGAAGAAATGACTGGCGCGCTGTTGTTGACTCGGCTATAATCGCGTAAGCGGTGTCTACGCCAGTAAAGAAGAAGAAGATATCGCCAACTGAGGAAGTTTCCCATGTAAGCATTTGATTCCGATCATTCAGTTTGTATGGAAGCTATATGCTATAGTTAACTGATCTGAACAATTTCTTCGGGGATTACATTGTTATTTTAGAAAATAACCTGTGCAAACTTTTGTGATAATACATTGTCAAATGTGAAAGTTTTCCATACAAGAACTTGATTCCGATCGTTCAGTTTGTATGGCAGCTATAAGTTATAATAGACCGATATAGGCAGTTTCGACAAATGAGCAGCTTCTTGAAGAGAAAATGATGTTTGCAAAATTTCAAAACGATATCTTAAAAACTGGAGTACTAGTTCGTATATGTATATACAGACATGGACATATGTAGCTGAATCGACTCACCTCAACATACTGATCATTTTCCATTTTCCCGATAAGGAAAATGACACAAGAAAGACATGAGAAAGCATACTTATTTCGGATATGCAGCATTAAGTGACGCGCTGCATTGCTGTAGTTTGCGTAGAAGTGCATCAGAATTACAGGAACTTAATTTAGCTTACTGTTCACAGTTATTTTGGTTCCACTACATCCACTGGTATATAGAAAATCAATTCACAAGCAAATGGATAAGCAAGAGCCAAGCAACAACACAGCAGTGAAGATTGGTGCAAGCGCGTGCAGCCTTCCGAGGAATGATAACAATGACAGTACAGCCATCATTATAAGGCACAAGTTCAGAGGAAGGAGAAATAAAAAACAGGTAGTGAAAAACTTGTTGGTGTAGAATTGAGTTAGTGATTAGTATTGTGTTGGACTTGGTTTGGTTCACACCTTAAAGAGAAGGAGGTTATTCATGGCTTTCCGATAAAGCTGACTTATGTTTAAATTGAAAGTCCCACGGAAGTGTAAGTTGAATGCATTTGTCAAAGAAATGGTGCAAACATCTGTCTTACACAAGCGGTGCGATATATAAAATGTGGTTTCCTGGAGTTAGTATTTGAATCAAAAAGACTCAAATTGAAAAGACTCTCGAAAAAGTTAAACAGTATTGCTCAGTATTGCTTCATTTTACTTTTGAGAGCGGTTTCATCGTAATATTTAGCAAAAAAGTTTGGGCGACTACGAGTTTCCATAAGTAAGGGTTCGAGTAAAGTATGCTACTTTGCTGGTTAGCTGCAGGTTTTATGGAAGGTAAAATCTTACCTTCACTACTACGTCCGCATGGTAAAATATTAAAATTTTGACGGCTAGCTATATTGAAGAAAGTCCTGCTGATGATAATTGGAAACGAAACATACTTCCAGTACGGTAGAAAGATGCTGTAAAGAAATTGTTTTACCTGTCAGCTCATACCGTTAATTATTTATTCCAATTCCATTTAAAAGCCAGTGTCTTACGATTCGAGAGGTAATAGCTAAAAAATACCCAACCGTCCGGGGCACCGTTTCATACAATCATATAATTGCATCAGAATTTATAATAAATTATGTGATGGTTTTCAACAACATGAACTCGAAAATGCTTTGATACGACAGCAATAATGTCTCATTTTGTTCGATTTAAAGATATGTGGATATTTTTGCTAATACGAGTAACTTATCAGGACTCAATATCTCAAATAACCGCAAATAAATCATGTCTCAAAGTCAAGCTGACATACTGATTTACAAACTAGGACAACAAAATCGATTAAAATAAAATAAGCAGTACATACTTCGAGGCAAAGCTAGGAAATCATCATACTCGGGTTTAACGTGCAACAAAAAACCGGATAACTAAAAAAATAAATGAATAAAAATTGGTTTGACTCGGTCTTTGAAGGACTAGAGACCTTAGAAGATAAAAGCGCAGAAATGAAGGAGTGTATAGAAAGTGATTAAATGATCTTTAGAATGAATAAAACATAGTTTCGAAATGAATTGATTCGGTCTTTCAGAGATCTGAGAAGTTATGAGGAGTACAGATTAGACTTCAACTACTAATGAGCTAGTAGTTCCATGAGATTAGAAATAAATGGTTTGCACTTTAAGGGTTGACTACTTAAAAAAGGTAAATAAATAAAATCTTAACTCGTTCATATTGAGATCAGAACGTTTAGGATGAGTAGGAATCAGATTTTAATACTACCAAGCAGGAAAATACAAAAACTGTATGTAGTCCCTCTTAAAGTTAAGATTTACGAGTTCAGAAGTCATCAGACATGAAATGAAAGTTAATTAAGTGGCCATTATACTAAATAAAATACAGGGTCTTGACTCCGTCTTTGAAGAACTAGAGAGGTTAAGATTTCTTCTAATAATAATTTGTTTTCCATCTTAGGGTTGAGCTCTATTTAAAAGAAAAGTAGAGTAGTAGAGGAATAAAATCTAATCTCTAATGAGATCTGGTCGGGTGAAATGAAATTTAGTTAAGCATATACATATATATTCACATTTTGGTCGTTTTTTTCGGAAACCTACCTTAATAAGTTTATTTTCCTACAGTTTAAGTTTTAAAAATTGGAAAAGTTAATGAGCCCGGCATGATCGGCCGGAAATTTTCCTGTAATATGTATATTGGCATTTGCTCGCATTTATGTATGTGCCTATGTATGTACTACCTTTTGTTGTAGTTCAGTTCGAAGCTTTTTTTACTTTGTTTTGATTATTTGTTTGTCAAACGTCAACTACAAGTACAAATGTGAACTGCATTGATCTTTATTATTTTAGTTGTAAATCGTCAAAAAGAATCCAGTGTTGCCATACTATCTTAATTTTATAATCTTTTAGTGGTTGATTTAACTTTTCATTTCAGGTGTTAGTTCAAAAACAATTTTTGTCAATCGTAGGGAGCTCACTCAAGTAATATTTTGTTGTGAAAAAATCACAACTGATGAAAAGTTTATTTTTTTTTTAAATGAACTGGAAAAACAACCAAAATTTCAGCAAGTGACTAAAGAAGAATAGAATAAAACATTGAACCGCCTGAAGTCTGAATTTAAACTTCGTTGGAACAAATCGTACCGAAAAATAGACGTTTTTAATGAAATTAATAAATCATGGCTGGATTGCTCAATTTGTTTTATGAAAAGTTCAAGCCAAAAGGGTGGTCGGCCTGAGAGATCTTTTGAAGAAAGCTCAGAGCGTACCAAACGAATGAAAACAAAAGATTTGAGGGAATCTACGCCAGTTGATGTCCTGAGTTATGCTACTCAAATGAAATTAAGGGAATCGGGTAAAGTGAATGCATCAAAACTTTTGATGAAAAGCTTGTCGCAGAATTATGATAGCGCAAATATGTGTTCATCAGGCCATTACGAAAGTACTTGTTTGTCAGGTGAAGATGCTTTGCCTGTCGTGGTAGATGCCAAGTTGACAAGGAATCAGTACAATATAATAAGATTGGCTGCTCGGGATAAATTTCCTTCCTATAAAGTAATATAGGAAGAAAAAAAGAAATGTTATCCTTTCAAAGAACACATAAAGGCAACTAATACGCTTGTCTGTGCAACTTTACAATCCTTACTGGACCACACAATATGTCGCCTGATTATTGCACAGAGGACTCTAATAGATTCCATTCCCGCAAAGGATTTACACAAATTGCGTATGTACACAAAGTGGGGATTCGATGGTAGCTCAGGCCATAGCTCATATAAGCAAGTATTTCATGGTATTTAAGCTTCTGATTCTGCTGTTTTCATAACTAGTACTGTGCCTATTCGTATTGTGTTGGGCGAAAAAGTTGTTTGGCAAAATCCTGCTCCTTCTTCGACGCGCTATTACAGGCCTTTGAAAATTGAATTTATTAAGGAATCCTCTGAAGTTTCAATAGCGGAGAAAAACAGAGTTACGAAGAGATTGGAAATCTTAAAAAATCTAAAACGATATGTGATGGAAAATCGATAGAAGTTGAGCACGTTTTACTTTTTACTATGGTGGATGGGAAAGTTTGTAATGCGGTAACCCAGACGACATCCATTAAAAAGTGCTACATTTGTAGTGCAACATCAAAAGATTTTAACAATATTGACAAAATGGTGAAACGAGAAATACATACAGGTAACTTAAGCTTTGGACTATCAATATTGCACGGATGGATAAAATTCTTTGAGTGTCTTTTGCATCTGTCTTGTAAATTGCCAGTAGAAAAATGGCAAGTTCGAAATGACTTGGAAAAAAATATTGTTGCTGAAAATAAAAAACGAATACAAAACGAATTTAAAAAACGCTGCGGTTTGATTGTTGATGTTCCAAAGCCAGGGTTTGGAAATTCTATTGATGCAACATAGCGCGACGATTCTTTAGGGAGGCAGAGGTCTCGGCCGAAATTACAAAATTGGATTAAACTTTGATTAAAAGATTGCACAATATATTAATAACTGTAGCCAGCGGACATGAACGGACTGCTAGGTACTTTGTGGATAAATACCCTTGGTATCGTATGCCTCCAACAATGCATAAGTTTTTAATACATACCAATCGGCCAATTATCGGAAGAAGCACAAGAGGCTTGCAACAAGGATTTAAAAAGATATTGCGAACACCATTCAAGAAAATGCGGCCGTGTGGAAACTAATATTGACATATTCAATTCATTTATGCTAAGGTCTGATCCGGTAATAAGTTCAAAGAGAAAATTCAAAAGAACTAATAACCAAAAGTTAGCAACTGAAGTATTGGAATTATTGATATCTCCACTTATTCCTAATAATGATGAAGAATATGACGATATTTACGATGATGACGGTCAACAAAACGAAAATTGGTCTAGTGATGAAAGTAGCAATATAAATATATATATAAAATAAAGCAGTCGCCACCAATCACTATATGAACGGTTCAGGTAAATCTGATACAGTCTAAAAACTTCGGTTGTAAGCGCTGAAATTTGGTACACATACTTACTTTAGTAAGAGGAATCAGGGTACCAATTTCCAACTTCCTAGCTTAAGCCGTTTAGTTGATGCCAACTTTTAGGTCATTCTGCCCCGCTGTGCGCCGTATGCACAATAATAAAAAAGCACATACGCACAAATAATATATATGTGCATATATACATATAAATGCAACAATAACAACAATGAAATTTAAAACGACAAACTTTTAATTTTGCACCTTTCACCTTATTCGCTTGTAAATTAATAAAGTAAAGTAAAAAGTTTTTCCATGTATTTGCATTCAGATAGGTTAACACACCCACTGATAAATACGTAGGCACATACTCTGACATTTGAATTTAAACTGCGCGCGTCGAAGGATTTGGAGAATTATTTTTTTTTTTAGGTTGGCAGTACTGTCAGTCACATTTACGTCAAATTTCATGTCAAAATATTCATTAGTGTTTGAGATACGTGTCGTTTTGTGAGCTGCTAAAAGTGAGTTTTTCGTTTTTTGCGATGTCGAAATTTGTTGAGCAAAGAATTTGCATTAAATTTTGTTTACGGAATCAATTTTCTGCTGCGGATACATTGAGGATGGTGCAGAAAGATTTTGGCGATGAGGCTATGTCTAAAAAAAATGTTTACAAGTGGTATAGTGAGTTCCAAGCCGGCCGTGAACGTGTCAAAGATGAAGAGCGTCCAGGCCGACCATCAACCTCAACCGACGAAGCTAACGTTCAACAAATCAAAGGTTTGGTGTTGAAAAACCGTCGATTAACAATTAGAGACCTTGCTGATGAAGTTGCCATATCGAAAGGCTCAGCCAATACCACTTTGAACGATGTTTTGGGCCTCAAGCGCGTCAAATCTCGACTGGTACCGAAAACATTGAATTTCTTGGAAAAAAGGCGTCGCGTTCAAGTGTGTGAAACGATGCTTTCCAACTACCAGGGTGTCATGAAACGCTGGCGATGAGACTTGGATCTATGCTTACGACCCCGAAACAACCGATCAATCGAGCGAATATCGTGCCAAAAGAGAGCCGAGACCAAAAAAATCGCTCCAAAGTCGCTCAAAAATCAAGGTCATGTTGACTGTTTTCTTCGATTATCGTGGTGTTGTGCATTATGAATTTCTTCCAACCGGTCAAACAGTCAACAAAAAATATTATTTGAACGTTATGCGTCCTTTGCGTAACGCTATCCGCCTAAAAAGGCCGGAATTGTGGAAAGACAATTCTTGGTTTTTACACCACGATAATGCACCATCCCATACTGCCCTCGTAATTCGTGATCATTTCGCCAAAAACTCAACTCATATCGTTCCGCAACCACCGTATTCACCTGATCTGGTGCCGTGCGACTTCTGGCTGTTCACCAAGTTCAAAAAAATGCTCCGGGGACACCGTTTTTATACGATAGAGGAGATTCAAGCCGCGGCGAAGACGGAACTGAAGGCCACCCCAGAAAGTGACTACAACCAGTGTTTCGAAGATTGGAAAACCCGTTGGCATAAGTGCATTGCATCGGGAAGGGATTACTTTGAAGGGAATGAAACTGATTTGGAAGAATAAATAAAGAATTTTCAAAATAAATACAATGTCACCTTATTTTTTGGGCACATTATGCATGCACCTGCATAAATGTAATTTGCGCCCGATTCATTCATTTGCACAATTTGCATGAAGCAAATTGATTCAGTGAAACATTTCAAGGCTTGTCGGCGAAAAGTGCTAGCTTAGCAGTAGGAAGCCAGTCAGGCAGAGCGTGGTAGATAGAAGTTGAAGTGAGTAATCGTTGGCTTCCAAACGCGACGGCCGAGGCGTGTACATATACAAAAAGGCAGATGCTCCGATTAAGCTTCTATTCAAAGCACACAAACATACGTCTACATAGAGTCGTGGGTGAACATACTGACAGCTGACAGTGTTGTAGCTTACAGATTATATGTGCTTAGTATTGCCACCCTGTTATACATTGGTACTGAATGCATTTACCTCTGACTTGCTTTATACTGTGCGTAGTTCTGCCACCTCTAGAGCGAGCGTTGTGTGTGTGTTGATTGCTGCCGCTGTCTCGTAGGTGTTGGCGGAAATTCCATCAGTGCATTCCAGTCGGCAGCACTTTGTCTCTTTGGCGTTGTCGTTGCTGCTTAGTGGCCCTCTTTGTTACGGCGTTTTAACTTTGATTTGCATTTCTACTTTTATAAGACGTTGAGCGATAATTCTTTATTATTACATTTGCATAAAACTTTGTAGAAAAATATTAACGTTTTCGAATACTCAAGGCGTGTTTGGAAAATTTAGTTTCATTGGGTGTAACTTTGCTGCATTTATAAAAAAACTGTTCCCGACTTATAATTGTTCTGATTTTAATATTTTCTGCTAAAGAGTGACAAAAATTCTAAAAAATTATTTAAATTACTTAAATGGTAAACTGTTCTCATTTTATTAATTTTGCTGCGGTAAAAAAATATGTGCATGCAACTCATAATTGTTTCCGCATACTTGTCCTTTTTGTTAAATAAAAACTGTTTCCAATTATTAAAAATTAGTTTTAATGTTTTTGCTAATATATTCATTAAAATGCAAAATAATTGATAACATACAAGTGTTCCCAATTATTACTTTATTACTGCAATACGAAATAAAGGCCTTAATTTTATTTAGTGAATATCGTAACAGAAATAATGAGCGTATAAACACTTCAAGCATAATTTTTCCCATATGTCCCAAGACTTTTGTGCCAGTTTTATTTTCCACTCAGTTCTCCTATGTTGGATAGAAGGTATAGAAGGGATATTTTGAAGTCGTTATAAACTGAATAATAAGAACTATTACCTTTATCTAGCTTAAATCCCTCACATTTACGTCATTTGATATATGTTAGCATTCTCTACACTTAAATCTGTTTGAAAGTCAACACCACTAAACTTTGTTGCGGTAAAAATGCCACTCACCTGACACAAAGGTTTGTTATTTATTACATTCACTGAGTCAATGCGCATATGCCGCATAATTGCTGCATGAATAGTTGCCGTAGCAGCACTTATTTCACTTCATTTTCTATATAATAAAGGGTGATTTTTTTGAGGTTAGGATTTTCATGCAGTAGTATTTGACAGATCACGTGGGATGTCAGACATGGTGTCAAAGAGAAAGATGCTCAGTATGCTTTGACATTTCATCATGAATAGACTTACTAACGAGCAACGCTTGCAAATCATTGAATTTTATTACCAAAATCAGTGTTCGGTTCGAAATGTGTTTCGCGTCCGTGTCCGATGAGCGATGAGGCTCATTTCTGGTTGAATGGCTACGTAAATAAGCAAAATTGCCGCATTTGGGGTGAAGAGCAACCAGAAGCCGTTCAAGAACTGCCCATGCATCCCGAAAAATGCACTGTTTGGTGTGGTTTGTACGCTGGTGGAATCATTGGACCGTATTTTTTCAAAGATGCTGTTGGACGCAACGTTACGGTGAATGGCGATCGCTATCGTTCGATGCTAACAAACTTTTTGTTGCCAAAAATGGAAGAACTGAACTTGGTTGACATGTGGTTTCAACAAGATGGCGCTACATGCCACACAGCTCGCGATTCTATGGCCATTTTGAGGGAAAACTTCGGACAACAATTCATCTCAAGAAATGGACCCGTAAGTTGGCCACCAAGATCATGCGATTTAACGCCTTTAGACTATTTTTTGTGGGGCTACGTCAAGTCTAAAGTCTACAGAAATAAGCCAGCAACTATTCCAGCTTTGGAAGACAACATTTCCGAAGAAATTCGGGCTATTCCGGCCGAAATGCTCGAAAAAGTTGCCCAAAATTGGACTTTCCGAATGGACCACCTAAGACGCAGCCGCGGTCAACATTTAAATGAAATTATCTTCAAAAAGTAAATGTCATGAACCAATCTAACGTTTCAAATAAAGAACCGATGAGATTTTGCAAATTTTATGCGTTTTTTTTTTTTTTAAAGTTATCAAGCTCTTAAAAAATCACCCTTTATATGTACCATATAAATGCTATGTTTCCTTAGTTGGATCCGCACGTGAAATGCACGTAGTGGCTTTTATTGTGTTTGTGCTGAGAGTTAGGCTTTCCGGTAGTCAGTCGTAATCGCATGTGTCTGTCGGTCTTTCAGCTGCTGGTGACAAAATCCAATTGCATCACAATCAATTGAATCTAAAATTGCAATGCGTCAGCGACAGCTGCATCGTCAGCAACAGCGCTAATCTGCCGCTTCTGGCTGTCATCGCTGAGTGCTAACGACACTTATCTGGAAATTGGCGCTTATATGTATCTATGTAAACAATAATAGTAAAAAAGACCAACCAGCAGGGTTGCCAAGGGTATATAATAAAACCTCTTACTATTTGCAGCGTACTTTCAAATTGATGTTCAAAATGGTTCAATAAGTAAAGATACTAGTCGGTAGTGGCGATTATCTGATGAGATTTGAGTCAATTAACCGGTCGTGAGTCAGTGAGGGTTTGGTTTGTTATACTCGTAGATATTAAAATTGACTCAAAATTCTGTTAGTGGAGTCAATTTTATGAACAATTTAGCATGAACTATGGAGCTGAATTCTGGAAACCATCATCTCAATCCAAAAACACTTCGGGAAGCTCTTTTCTGCTGGTATTTAAAACAGCATTCGTAGAAATTGAATCTAAAGAGCGCTGTTCAGTCCTCTAGTGTTATTCTTTTTATAGAAACTTGGACTCATTATATTTTCAATTTCAAGTTTGGTAGGCTGGAAACCAAATAAGTAAATTATCGGGTTCGTCCGAAAAGTAATAGGACTGAGTCGATTAAAAAAAAAAAATTACCCAATCGTTACAGTTCTTTAAAAACTTTCAAAATAGGCTCCATCTGCGTCCAAGCATTGAAGGCTTACGGAGGGCATTCTCCGTAATAGTCTTGAGAGCATGCTCTTTGTCTCGAGAACATACTCAAAGATCCATGAGTTGTTACCTGTGATTACGTTATTCAAAAATTAGGGGTCTCTTCTACACATGTTCCAATTTTATTGGTCAAATTTTACTCGCCACATTTTCTGGTCGTCTGTGAGCACTTTTGGACCTATTCTATTCTAGTGCTCCGTCACAATGTCATGATTTTGATAAAACTAACGAATACCTAGTCTACGGTTTGAGTTCAAAACTTTGCGCACACAATTCAAATTGTCGGTGTTTGTCGAAGTAGCAGGTCTCTCAGCACGGTCTTCATCAGAGACCTCTTTTTGGCCCTCCAAAAAGGCCTAGTCCCACCGAAACACACCACATCTTGCTAAAACAACATCTGGGTTTGCCTGCTTGATCATATAAAACGTCTCTGTTACAGATTTACGGAGATTCATACAAAATTTAATCATGTATCTCTACTCTAACGAACGCCGAGTTTTCGGCTTGCACCACTCACAGAGACACAACTGACGGAGACCACTGACCAGCCACTCGTTCCTTAAGTAGGAACGCCCTCTACCGAATCTGGTCGGTGCACACACTCTGCAAAGTACAGCCGCGACGGAATCATAAGCATCTTTTCGGACAACCGTCGACATTAATCTTTTCAACGAATGATTTCACAACATTCTTCTTCGTACGTGGGTAGTAAAACAGCACTGAACTGAGAGCCACACTACTGTTGTATCAAGGAAAATGTTGAGATCGAATAATCGTGGAAGAGTTCTCCATCCATTTCCATACCAGAATACCAGAAGAAAGGCCAGTTTTCAATTAGTCAGAAATAAGATATATCTTTCTAAACAGTTTGCCATGCGGTTCTCAAAAGTATCGAGCTTTGATCGCAATTGCTTTTAGTCTCATATATGGTGCGTATTAACTTAGGCTTGCCGACATCGCATCGAAAATAACACGACAAACAAGATTTGTATATAAGAACTCGATTCCGCTTGTTCAGTTTATATGGCTATGTACATATGTATATGCTCTGGTGGTCCAATGTCGGCGATTCCGAAAAATTAGCAGCTTCTTGAAAAGAAATTTATGTGTGCAAAAATCCTCTCTATATCTCAAAGCTACTCGACTAGTTTGCGTACATACTCGTATAGATAGGCGGTCATGAAAAAATCGACTCAGCTCAGCTCCGACCTTACAATTGGGTGCTACAAACTTCTTGATAAGCTAGATATAACCTAGTTAGGGTATACATATTATATTTCTAATACACTTAACGCTTCTCGAAGGAAGCTTCCGTGGTAATCCCAGTTTAATATTGTCTCCATGAAAAATTTCAATCTCTCCGAAATTAGTTACATATAATGGCAACACGGTTCTTAATTTAACATCTCACTTTTTCTGTCTCGCTTTCCTCATTTCTCTCTCTCATTCTCTTAAATCACTTCACTACCGATTTATCTGTCGTCATGCCTCCCGCCTCGCCTCACCGAACTTCATCGCATCACCTTGTATGCTTATAACTGTTATTGGTTTATATTTTACTATTATTTATATATTTAGTTAACACTACGAAAAATATCAACCTAAATTTAGCACACATCTCCGCATCGACTCCTCCATCTTATACCATTTCAATTTGCTTTATCGATTGGCTTAAATAATTCTTATTAGGATCTAGACCATGCGAACTGTTTCCCGGTAGTTTTGTTCACCTTCCGGTTGTACGTACCACGTAAAAAAGTAATTAATATGACGGCATACAATTTTGTACTAAATTCCTTTAAAGCATGCCACATTATCCCCAAAAAATGTACAAATCCCAACAAAATCCTAGCCCAAAAGTACCGACCATGCGGACCACAGTATCTACAGTTGACTTTTTACCGAAAATATCGGTCAATGTGTGAGATACCAATTGAAATTCGAATGTAATTCTTTTCTGACAATATTAATTCTGTGTATCAAAAATGAGTTGAATCGGGTCAATGCTTCCTTGAGCCCCCATATACCTAATATAAATATTTTCGAACTTCCAGGTGACTTTATGTCGAATATATCGGCAAATATTTGAGTTATCTCAATAAAAGTTGCAGAATATATTTTACTTATAACGTATCTCATTTTAACTAAAATAACAATTGGGCGAAAGTTTAACCTAGTCCCATATAACTAACATCAGGATTTTCGTATATTCCGCCGGTATGTGAGGTGTATTTAAGAAATCTTTTGCTGAATTGAGTATAAGTATATATAAAATTGCTTAGATTCTCATTGTCAGGTTGAAGTTTTACATTTTATGGTATTTCCCTGGATTTGGTTATTGCCAGTTGCAAGAGTACAAATTGTTCGCCGAAACCCTTTCTTACTTGTTTAACTTCGAATTAACTTTCCTTTACCAAAAAACTACTTCTCCTTCTTTTTTACTCTCGTAGACACCACTTAGCAATTTTAGCCGAATTAACAACAACTTCTGAAGGAGTTGTTTAGATCGGATTACTATAGCATATAGCTGTCATACAAACTGAGAAATTTAAATCAAGTGTATAGAAGAAAAATCTTTCTAAATCAGCAATCTTCAAGATATTTAGCTTGAATTATTGTCTAAGACAACGGTGCAACCGAAGTTAAAGTTTTCTCATGTTTTACTGCCAAAAATACGGCTATTTTTTTTTTAGTTATTATTAGATACTGTAAAACTTAGTCCCATTGAAACGTTTCTATTTCCAGTACTTTTTCTAACATTTAATTTTAATTCTTTAGAAATAAATTTTAATAATTCTCTTAGAAAAACGTGATAAAAATAAATTGTATATTCGGCATGACCAAATACGTTCTGCTTTAAATGGCTTCGGACGTCAGACAAAGTAACCAACTTATATGGCACTAATTAAATACTTAAATTTTTAATGGCACCACCAATTCAATTCACTTGCAAATTACTCAAAGATTGTGCTAAATGTATTGCCCTGCCAACCACGTCTACCCACTTTTGTCAAATATTTCAAAAAAACTACACATTTTTTCTCTATGCACTAACACCAACTCTCATTTTCAGGCTATTTTTTGTTTACCTAAATGCGATGGGTAGAATCCTTACGCGGCCTATGGCAATCTACCCATTTTCACTGGTTTTTTAACCGCTCATGGTTGGCAGGGGGAAGCATTAAAAATATAGTATTTATGCAAGTATGTGTGAAAGTGCGTGCATTCCCCAATGGCCATTGCATAAAGTAATCATATGAGTGTCATCGTGCCAACTGTCATTAACTGTCACTTTTTATTTAATATATACATATGCACGTCTAGTTATGCCTGAAATAATGTTTCATATTAAAAAGGCCGAAATTGAGTATGACAACCAAATAAGTAAGAAAGAGCTACGTTCGTTTACAACCGAACATTTTATGCTCTTGCAACTGACAATAATCAAAGCCAGCGAAGTACTTTAAGGTCTAAAACCAATCATATGGAGTAAAGTAATTTGTGTGCTGGAAACTGAACGAATCAAGTGGAATTTAAAATTGTGCTATAATGGAAGTAAGCGTAGTTGTTGTCAGATTTTGTCCACTTTCACAATATGACATAAGAATATAAAAAAATGCCACATATTAAATTGTGTATAAATCAGTAGGTCGGGACCTAAGATATGGGACTTTCCCAAAAAGTGGGCGTTTTCACGCCCATTGTCTAATTTTTACGCCGGTTCCCATATAGCTCTCTCATACCATCTCGGTGGTAGAATTCAATTCCTCTGTAGTATTTAGCTATAGATTTATCCCACTTTTAGTAGTTTTTAACAGTGCCGTTATATAGGGAGTGGCGGTAGAAATTCTTATAAGATTTGTACTCAGCAAATTTGGTTATTGTTACTTAGGTGGTTTAGGTGATATATTCATTAAACTTTTTAGAGGGCGGGGCCACACCCACTTTTTCAAATAGTTTTGACCACATATGTCTCTTGCTACTGGGATCCTCTGTACCAAATTACAGCTTTAGTGTTTAGTTATGGCTCTTTATATTTTTTAGTTAATGGCGATTTGTGGGCGTAGCAATGGTCGGATTACGCCCATCTACGAACTCGATTTTTTTCTCTTCTGAGCAACCTACATATCGAGTTTCATCGAGATAACTCAATTGTCAACCGAATTTCAACTTTTCTCGCTATCCTGATCATTTATATATATAACCCTATATCTATCTTTTAGTTTTAGGTGATACGTAGAACCGTTAAGTGAACAAAACTATAATACTCTGTAGCAGCTAGTTTCAAGAGTATAACAATAAAAATTTTAATAACAACAAATGAAAGGACACCGGAAACTCTGAAAAACCTAATAAAATGGCAACAAATGCTGTGCTGCGTGGCTAAAGGGACGGAAAGCGGTGCGACGTGCCTGCAATGCGAAGAGAAAGAGAGCTTGGGGCTCCACGGCAGCACACGTTTCACTATCAGTTAGAGTCAAAACGCAAAACCAAATCCATAAACGCCAGAGACAGTTATACTGCATAAGGGCGTAACATTTATGCAGCATGCATATTATGCATAGATTAGTATAGCGGCATACATACATATGACGGCATATGCATGTGTATGTGTACGCTTTGAATGTGCGCATGAAATTTGCAAAACTTTTCCACTTTCGGGCATTCAAATTTCACGTCACAACCCAAACACACACACCTACACAAGAGTATTTATATATGTACACATATTCATACACGTATCTATGTGTGTGTGCGTGTGTGGATAACTGAAATACGAAATGAGTGTCGAATATTGCAGTTGCCACCGCCCAGTTGTGGCTGGTTCTATGGCCAACCAAGTGCAGAAAACTTGGCAAAATAAATGCAAGAAAGAGAAATTTATATTTTTTTACAACCATTTATGTTTTTTTTTAAATACCGCTTAATAGAGTTCATGGTTCTATGAAAACTATAAAATGCTGTTTTTGTTTTGGTAATTTTGAGGTGTGCTCAAATTGCCATGTTACAAATTATTATTAACAAATATATTTAAAGCAAGAAAAAACGCGAACTTTGACTACACCGAAGTTTTAACACCCTTCATAATGCATTTCTCATAGAGTAAAGGGGTATAAAAAATCTTTAGCTTGATTTTAGTCGGTCAATTTGAATGGCAGATTTGAGATATAATCATGCCAAATTCAGCCACAAAAAAGTTTTTCATACGAGGGCTTGAGTTTGGTCGGCCAATTTGTATGGCAGCTACATGCTATGGTTGTTTGATATCGGCGGTTCGGAAAATAAGCGGCTTCTTGGAGAGGAAAGAACTAATGCAATATTTTAAAGCCATTAAAATATAAAATGAAAATGCTCCTATTCCCTTAATATATTTATTTTATACCCTGAACAGGGTATACTAAGTTTGTCACGAAGTTTGTAACACCCAGAAGAAAGCGTCGGAGACCCTATAAAATGTATATATAAATGATCAGTATGTCGATCTGAGTCGATTTAGCCATGTCCGTCTGTCTGTCTGTCCGTCCGTCAATCCGTACGTCTGTCTGTATATACATATACGAACTAGTCCCTCAGTTTTTAAGATATCGTTTTGAAATTTTGTAAACGTCATTTTCTCTTCAAGAAGCTGCTCATTTGTTGGAACCGCCGATATCGGACCACTATAGCATATAGCTGTCATACAAATTGAACGATCGGAATCAAGTTCTTGTATGAAAATAGAAAAAAAATTCGTATAATAGGCACCTATTTCAAAAATGGATATGTTTTTTTCTATTTATTGCCATTAAAGATTTTCCTCTATACACAGAAACTACCTCTGCCGTTTCCAAAAAAGGATGCTATTTCTTCTTGACTAAGACGGCTCAAAATCAGACCTGAAGAAACACAAATTTTATAAACATACATATTACAACTAATCATTCTGTATTACTAAAGTAACAAACTAAAAAATTCTACTACGAAAAATAGTACTATTTCATATTTGAAAGCAGAAGATGATTTTATTAAACTCATTACTCTCTATTACTGTATTATTAAAACATTAGTTAATTTAACAAATGAAATATTTACTTCCAAAACTACTAATATTTATTTTTTATAAAAATTGTACCTTTCTACATTTTTTGACTAGTTTTTTTTATTTATTATCTTTTTTCTAAAGCTTAGTATCCAGCTCTCAAGAAATGTAAAAACTTCATATAAAAAAACTCTCAAGAAATGGTCAAGAAAATTTCCTACGGTAACTCCCTTTTATATATCCGAGCAATTGTAACATTGCCCGGAAATTCGCCACTCTCTGCGCGGAAACGACGTTACAGCAAACTGAGGAGGAGAGAAAAGCTCTCTAAGCGGAAGCTCTGGAGGCAATGCGGGGCGGCGCAATGATTGGTTTGAGCAATTCCTATCTAAATATATTACATATACGCCGCGTCCCAGAAAACAACTATCAAAACATTTACTCAGTAAATTGCAAGGACAAAAAGAAAAAGGCGCTGCATGAGCAAACGGGAAAAGGCGTTTCCGCATGGGCAATGGGCGTCTATATGCTTGATGTCGGCTACAAAAGCAACGAATCGGAATGAATAAATGAATTTATACTCTGGGGATATGTTTGTCGATGTGGACGTGCAGCGACACTTGCGTCAAGTGAGGCAAACTTGGAGAGGCGCCAAGTCAGCGCCGTGTTGTGATTGCATTAAGAAGCGTGATTTTTATCCTTAGGTGGCAGAAGAAAATTAATGCGCCAGAACGTGTATTTTTAACTGAAGCATTGGAAAGTTAGAGAAGAAGAAATAACATTTTATTTCGCGAAATTTGTTGTCAATATGGCAACCATGAAGATTGTAAAACCCAGAAGGAAGCGTCGTCTTATAAAATATGTATATGCATATATAAATTAGCAACAAGAAGTGTTAAGACGAGTAAGCCATGTTTCTCTGTAGAAACGTGAACCGGTCCTTCAGTTTTTAAGACATCGATCTGAAATTTTATACAGGTTTTTTTTTCTATAAGAAGCTGCTTACTTGTCCTAACCGCCTATAGCGAACATTATATTAAATAGCTACCATACGAAATCTAAATCAAGTGCTTGCGTGGAAAACTGTTTTATTTGAAGAGATATTTTCTCGAAATTTTCCATGGAACATTGTGTAAGGCAATGGTCTACGCTTTGAATAAATTATTCAGATCGGATCAGTTAAATAGCTACCATGTAAACTGAAAATCGAAATGAAGTTATTGTAAAGAATTGTTTGTATTTGTGAAGGGTATTGTAGTAATTTTCTGCATTATTAGAAAAAAAAAATTTTTCAACAAATTTAGCTGAAATTCAATTTAATTTTATTTTCTTTTATTCTTATGTTATTTTTATTCCTAATGTATTCGTTGATTATATCAGCCAAATCGAATGCACTATGCGATTTTCGTGCGTGTCTGGCGCTACGTACCGAAAGGACAATGGTCGTCAGTTATTTATTGCTCACACATCGGCAGCAAGCATGCACTTTTACGTATGTTTGTATGTGTGCTCGAAAATTTGAACAATTTCCTTTCGCTGAGTGCAAAATCAAATGTCAGACTCTCGCAATGTCACATTTGAGACTTTTTGCGTTGAAAAATTATTTTTGTGTCCATAAATTGCCTCACAGTCACACAAACACACACCCAGGCAAAGTACCCTATGTAGACATGTATATATGTATGTACATAAGTAGAAAATATGCGAATAAGCATAAAATAAATTTATATTACACTTTAGTTCGTTTGTAAGTTCGTGCCTGCTGTTTGGTGCCTCCGTTTCAGCCATAAATGTGTTGCCTTCTTGCTTCCTCTTCTTAGTTCTTTGTATACTTCCGCATTTCAGTTCATACATTTATCGTAATTGCAACCGGCGGAAAATCAAAAATACATTTGAGCTACTTACTTCCTTTTTGGTCCTTTCTGATTTGTGTGCAAACGCCCGTTCGTATGTGTTTGATTTCATGCATTTTTAATTTCTCATGTTTTTCCTTTCCTTCACACATGAAAATAAATGGTTTATACATGCCTCGCAACCACTCACTCGTTATTCCATCGAGATTTTGCGGATTATAAATGCGTTTGTGGCTCCTTTGATCGCATTGTGTTGTTGTCTCTTCCGTTACTTTTTCAATTCTAACTACTTCGTTTAACTTCATCAACATCATGTGTCACTTTATCCTCCAAATTTTCGGAGCATCTTTGCGAAGGAAAATCACTTGCTGAGTAGATGTGAAGCATCAATTTTTTGAAAGTATGTGTAAAGCAGAGATCTGCATGCGGTGGCCGCAATTATTGTACACTTAGTCAGTACTTCTTGCTTCTGCGACTGAACACTGCATTGACTGATACGTGTGATGCTAAAGAGAAAGAAGTGGATGAAAGAACACCAGCGCAAAGCGAGGAGTGCGCATAACATATTGACTTCGGCAAAGAAGTGTTTCAAGTGTTACGCACGAAACAAGCAGACACTTTGTTTGACTTGTTGCCGAAGGCATAAGACACTGCGTTTAGCTTATTGCCGAAGGTATGACACTTTATTTGACTACCAACAACATGCTTTTGGCGCTAACAGAGGAACGCAATTGAACGATGGTTGCATATGTAGCATACATTACATATTTACCTATTAACTAGAAAAAAATACAATTTGCAGTCTTGTACTTTTACCTTTTATTTATTATTCAATATGTTTGTTCAGTGATAAAAGCTTGTGTATCGGACATTATATAAAATCTATAGAAAAACACATATCCATACATAAAATAACTCATTTATTTCGTGAACACATACATACATACATACAATATACACTACAAAATAATACCATTATATTACTTACTGCTTATTAAGTTACAAAGTTATATTAAACAAAACTGCCAAGTTTTCAATTCCGTGTAAACAAACCGAGCGCAACAGAATAACTGAAATTATGTAACAAGTGTCGTTGAATTGTTGTTACAGTAAAAAACAGTCAAATAAAGTGTCGTGCCTTCGGCAATAAGCTAAACGCAGTGTCTTATGCCTTCGGCAACAAGTCAAACAAAGTGTCTGCTTGTCTCGTGCGTAACACTTGAAACACTTCTTTGCCGAAGTCAATATGTATATGTAGGCTTAAATTGATCGTCACATGCGGTGGTGGTGTGCGCTTGCACTGCATGCTTTGCGCTGGCGTTCAGTCAGCCACTTCTTTTAATGTAAGTAGGCTTAAAGTCAGAGAAACAGCAGCGCATGCCGATCTCTGGTGTAAAGTAGTAAGAGAATGGAGTTCAGAAGGATTTTGCCACCAGTTTTGCTCATTGAGGCACCAAAATTGCTCTACGATAATTATTCAATCCATGGCAGCAGAATTGCGCCTTATAAATGTATAGAAAATACACAACAAAGCTTCGGATTAGATATTTCTAGAGAAGATTCATAAAATTAATAAGAGTTCTCTAATCGCTCCCAATGAAAAGGAACAAACAGCCATGGCAAAGGAACAAGAAGTACGATTTGATGGCATGCACCTGGAATGTCCGTTCCCTCAATTGGGGAGTGAAGGCTGACATCACAGCCATCCAAGAAGTGCGATGGACGGAACAAGGACTGAGGCGAGTAGGTCCTTGTGATATTACTACAGTGGCCATATAAAGGAGCGCAAGTTTGGTGTTGGATTGGTGGTGGGAGAGAGACTCCGTCGCCGAGTACTATCATTCACTCCTATGAATGAACGTCTTGCCACAATCTGCATCAAAGCGAGGTTCTTTAACTTATCGCTGATTTGCGCCCACGCCCCGACGGAAGAGAAAGACGATGTGACCAAAGATGCCTTTTATGAGTGCTTGGAGTGCACTTATGAGAGATGCCCCCGCCACAATGTCAAAATTGTGCTTGGCGATTTTAACGCCAGGGTGGGCAAAGAAGGCATCTTTGGTACGACGGTCGGTAAATTCAGCCTTCACGAGGAAACATCTCCAAATGGGTTGAGGCTGATCGACTTCGCCGGGGCCCGAAATATGGTTATCTGTAGTACTAGATTCCAGCATAAGAAGATACATCAAGCTACCTGGCTGTCTCCGGATCGAAAAACCAACACCAAACAGATCGATCATGTTGTGATAGACGAAAGAAACGTCTCCAGTGTTTTAGATGTGCGTACCTACCTACAACTTCCTCGTTATAGCCAAGATTCACGCCCTCATGTCAACAAACACAAGGAAGGTTCAACGTCGAAAACCTGCAATCACAACAGACAGCCGAACGATTTTCTACTCGGCTTGCACTTCTGCTCTCTGAGAGCACTCGTCAACAACTCGGTATAAGAGAACTGTGGGACGGCATTTCAAACTCCTTACGTACAGCTGCAACCGAAACCATTGGTTTTCGGAAAGTGCAAAAGAACAGCTGGTACGACGAGGAAATTTCGTGTCGCAGCGGAGAGAAAACAGACTGCCTATCTCGCAACGTTACGATCGACCACAACTCGTGCTGGATGGGATAGATACCGAGAGTTGAAGGGGGAAGCGAGACGCATTTGCGTACGAAGAGCTTGATAAGCTGGATGACAGAGGTAATGCTCGAAAATTCTACGAAAAAATGCGGCAGCTTACAGAAGGTTTCAAGACCGGAGCACACTCTTGTAGAACCCTCAAATGTTGATCTCACCGAAGCCCAGAGCATACTTAAATTACGGAGGGAAC
Organism: Bactrocera zonata; assembly: GCA_037783105.1. Classification (NCBI taxonomy): domain Eukaryota; kingdom Metazoa; phylum Arthropoda; class Insecta; order Diptera; family Tephritidae; genus Bactrocera; species Bactrocera zonata. Next base: position 45,764 of record JBAWJQ010001305.1, on the reverse strand, counting down.
ACTTCTCCAGCCTGCTGAATGGCAGTGAACACACAACGCCAGGAGAAGGCGAACCCGATTACCCAATCGATGACGATGGAGCAGACGTTCCATTGCCCGACCCTGAAGAAGATGGAATAGCAATTACCTGTCTGAAGAATAACAAAGCGGAGGGTGCCGATGAATTGCCGGCCGAGCTATTCTAACACGGCGGCGAAGAACTGATAAGGAACAGTGTGGCTTTAGACCTGGCAAATCAACAACCGGCCAGATATTCACCGTGCGCCAAATTTTGGAAAAGACGGTGAAAGGAGAATCGACACATACCACCTCATCATCGATTTCAAAGCTGCTTTCGACAGCACGAAAAGGAGTTGCCTTTATGCCGCGATGTCTGAATTTGGTATCCCCGAAAAACTAATAAGGCTCTGTAAACTGACGATGAGCAACACCAAAAGCTCCATGAGGATCGAGAAGGACCTTTCCGAGCCATTCGAATTTAAACGAGATTTCACACAAGGCGACTCCCTATCGTGCGACATCTTCAATCTGCTGCTGGAGAAAATGATTCGAGCTCCGCAACATAATCGAGTACGTACAACCTTCTAAGAGAGTGACAAGGAAGCAAAGCAAATGGGTCTGGCAGTGAACTAGGCCAAGAGGAAATATCTCCTGTCATCAAACAAACAGTCTTCGCACTCGCGACTGTGAACCGTCGTCATCGTTGACAGTCATAACTTCGAAGTTGTTTATAATTTCGTCTATCCTAGAACCAGCATTAGCAGCAACCACAATGTCAGCCGGGAAATCCAACGCAGGATAACTCTTGCCAACAGGTGCTACTTCGGACTGAGTAGGCAATTGAGATGTTAAGTCCTCCTTCGACGAACAAAAACCAAATATTATGAGTCACTCATAATTTTCGTCCTGCTTTATGGTACAGAGGCTTGGACGGTGACAACTTCTGCTGAGTCGACGTTACGAGTTTTCGAGAGAAAGGTTCTGAGGAAGATTTATGGTCCTTTGTGCGTTGGCTGCGACGAATATCGCATTCGATGGAACGATGAGCTATATGAGACATACGACGTCATTGAAATAGTTCAGCGAATTAAATGCTCTGAAAGTATTCGTCGCAATACCCGCCGGAGGAAGCAGAGGAAGAGGAAGACCTGCAGTCTGCTGGAAAGACCAGGTGAAGAGGGAACTGGCTTAGCGTGGAATCTCTAATTGGCGCCACTTTTCGAAAAGAAAAAGCGACTAGCACGTTGTTGTTAACTAGGTTATATCTACGCCAGTACACAAGAAAAAGATTACTACCCACCAATATTTCTGCACTTGATTGTAGCTTTTCAAATTACTTGAAAAAGAAATCTGATTGCGGCGGTGTACGAATATGTGGGAACTTGATCAACTGTTGAAATGCTCTTCGAATAACCAAAGCGCATCAGCATTTTCTAATGAGCTGTGAGACATCAGATAGAAATCATCATACCAATACATCTTCCATCCAGCTGTGGATGGACTCATTTAGGAACCAGAAGCAATCAATTTGAATTGAAATTATATGCACGATTGAAGTATTTGTACAGTAGTTGCCTTAGAAATCTTACTTATATCTAAATCTTATATCGAAATAATAACTATACTGCTGCTTTGTTAGTATAATAAGTACCTTACAAAACACAGGATTATATGTTGTTTTAGTATAGTTAGGATGAAAGGTTCTCACATGGTTTGATTATATATCGATGAGAAGCTTTTATAACTTGAAAGACCTAGTTTGCATTATGAAGTAGTGGTCAGTCTCGGCTTCAATAGAGATAGAAAGTGGTCACCGAAAGTAGGTTCCAAAATACTCGATACTTCATGATGTATTGCACTGTTTTCGTTCTCGTAAAAAATCCGAGCCCTTGAGCATAGGTGTTGGAAAGTTAAATAACACAACAGATATCAAGTAGAGGGTCGATGAACGTTCTTCTAATGACAGTGGCCCTGCGCCAAAAATATTCGAAAGCTTCCAAAATTTAGAAGGTCGCTGATCATGATAGCCATTATTCAAATCAACATCATGAATCCTCGGTTTCTTTATTTAAGAACATAATGGATCAAGCGTTCTGATGTTCTTTTGAGTGATCATATTTTCTACCAAAGAATCCGAGTTGTTTTATGCCGTTTTAATATCATCTGATTTTTCTCCACAAGTGATTATTAATAGAGCTCCGGCAACAACCAAACCAATTTAACGCCACACATTTATAAATTTTACTTTTGGTTTTATCCTTTCAACATAAATGTACGCACTGTTCTCAATTTACAACATTAATTTGCCCATTCATTTATTAAAATACTAGCTGACCCCGCAGCCGTTGTCCTGCGTGAAAATATGTATTTTGAAATGAAAAGAAAGTATTTATCATTTCATTTTTTTTTTTCAATGCAACACAGCTTGATAAACAACATTTTTTGGTTTCTGTTCCGGTGTACAGAAAAGATGGTTTTCCAAATCGTGCGCACGCCACGTATATCTGACCGTGTGAAAAACATAGTACTTCCAAATTTATGCCACACACTATGCGAATATCCTTGTGTCCTGACATCTCAAATGCAATTTTCACTGGAAACGGAATATGTTTAAACTGGAATGGCAAATCGATAGAACTCAAAGGAATTCGTAGAATCAAGCATTCTGCTCTTTGTATTCGATAGGTGTGTCACAATCAGTCAGGTTCCATTACACAACTTCGACGCATGAAGATTGCGACACACAATATTAACGACTGATCCTACTTTGAGACGCAAATGATGCGGTATCATACCAAGCCTGTCCAAAGAATTTAGAAATACCACTGGATAATTCACGGCGTCGTCTTCATTGTCAAGACGATCGATCGATTTGTATGAGCGCAAGTCTCCCGGAATTTGACTTTGAAACTTCCAGTTTAAGTCAACAAAATCGGTATTTTTGGCAGGTAACATTGCGCGTGCACTTAAGGAATCGTAGTTACGATAATTTGGCCAATGTCCGAACATTTGTGATGAGTTCATCTTTCGTGAATTGATAAAGGGAAGATGGAATTGATATCGAACCACCGGAAGTATGAACCGAAATTGTACCATTTCCAATTTTTAGCGAAAACGATGTAAAATGTCTTTGGCAATGTCGAAGTTTTTATCGAAAAGTATGCAAACTTCATTTTCATTCCAGTGATTAACGTGTTCCAGCAATTGTAATTGCTGGCTTACTTCTCCAAAACTTGCATACATCGAACCATTCACAGTACGCAATGACTCAAATAAAGTTGAACCGCGTACATTAATCAATAGCAACCGAAGGTAGAAACAATCGTCGTTTTTCGGGTGGATTGTGTAAATTCGTCCTAAACCATTAGTTGATAAGACACCTGGATGTCAATCTACTGGTTGGCCTTGCTTTTTGCGTAACTATTTCTTCGACGATGCATTCCATGCATAATATCAAGGTATTTCCGAATAGAGCAATGTTCTCACAAACAGATGACTGACGAAAGTTGAGAAAAACCTCGTCAACGTGAATTTTGTTGCTAGCGATGTTTCCACTGGCTATACTGTATTCTCTGGGCTGAAATACACTCTTTGGCCATTCTCCAAATTAACTGCGAGACGTACAAAAGTCGGAAAACGTTCATGAATTGCAAAAGTAAATATCCTACAAAGCGCTTTATTGCAGTTAACGTATCGAACGCATCGTTTAAGACCAATAACCGCCATGTTGCTTCCTTTGGTGACGTACTTTCAAACGTATTTTATCGACTTCACCAAACTGTAATACTAATCACTGATATGAGTTTTGAATATGAATTAAACAATAATGGTGAATATAGTACAATCCATGTGTTGTCAACTTCGATATTCACTTTTCTAAGTTGAATGCTGAATGTTGTGCCATTGTCGTCTGGTGAGCGACGCCGATAGAGTTGATATCCATCATTTCCAGTTTGTATTTCCGAAAGAAAAGCACATCGTGCATTTATTGTCAGACATACAAATCGAAAAGGGATTGTAGTGTCCGCAAGGTCCATGCACCCTATTGGTTTCCACCACTTCATATAATACTGGATCTTTCTCTACATCAGGAATTTCAGGAGAAATTATTTCATCAATTTGATCTGGTGTAATCATCATCCAAAGAAGAATGTGTGCGTGCGGAAAACCTCTATTTTGCCACTCAACAGAGTGCTATGACATCGTGACGATCGCTTTCTGATTAACCGCGATCCATAATTCTGCACGTATGTCATCATGGGAGATCTTCTTGCCTTGCCTTGGGCTGCCATATTTTGATGGCAAAAAGAACACCGACCGATATTAGGGCTTCGTAACAAATTTTAATCTGCAATTGACCTCTTTGTGTGAAACAGAAGTAAAGTTTTCACTGAATAATTTTCAATAATTTTTCTTTTGAATAGCCGGAATAAAAAAGCAAGCGACCGAAATTGAACTATTCAAATAATTTACAAATCAAAATATTGAAAAGCAAAATAAAAAAAATTGAAAAAAAATGTTTATGGAAAAAAGTTACTTTTTGGAATTATCCAATTTGCTGACTTTTCATGAAAAGTATAAGATATTTTTATATCTAAACCTTCCTTGATCCACAACGAACAACCTCTTAAAATTTCATCAATATTGGTTCAGCCGTTCTCTTAGCGCTACTAACGAACAAACATTCATTCGTTTGTATGAGAAAAAGAAAAGGGCTGTTTTTGGGGGGTTTCCGGCAATTATTCGAAATTTTTTCTCCGCAGAAACCATCTCTGAACCTCAACGAACATTTTCAAAAAATAGCTATCAAAGTTGGTTCAGTCGTATGAAAGTTATGAGCGTACATACATTTTGACGATTCATTTTTATTTATAGACTAGCTGACCCCGCAGCCGTTGTCCTGCGTGAAATTATGTAGTTTGAAATGAAAAGAAAGTTAAATTTATCATTTAATTTTTTTTTCAATGTAACGCAGCTTTATAAACAACATTTTTCGGTTTCTGTTCCGGTGTACAGAAAAGATGGTTTTCCAACTCGGGAGCACGCTACGGTCATGTGAAAAACATAGCATTTCCAAAATTATGCCTCACACTATGCGACTATCTTTAGGTCCTGTTGATTGTCATCTCAAATTCAATTTTCAGTAGAAACGGAATACGTTTGAAATGAAATGAGAAATCGTTAGACCTCAAAGGAATTCGTAGAATCAAGCATTCTGTCCCTTTGTACTCGATAGGTGCGTCACAATCAGTCGGGTTCCATTACACAGTTTCGGCGCATGACGATTGGGAAACATAATAACGACAGATCCTACTTTGAGACGCAAATGATGCGGTGGCATACCAAGCCTGTCCAAGGAATTTAGGGATACCACTGGATAATTCACGGCGTCGTCTTCATAGTCAAGACGATCGATCGATTTGTATGAGCGCAAGTCTCCCGGAACTTGACTTTGAATCTTCCAGCTGAAGTCAACAACATCGGTATTTTTGGCAGCTAACATTGTGCGTACACTTAAGGAATCGTAGTTGTGGTAATTTGGACAATGTTCAAATATTTGTGATGAGTTCATCCTTCGTGAATTGATAAAGGGAAGATGGAATTGATATCGAACCACCGGAAGTATCAACCGAAATTGAACCATTTCCAATTTTTAGCGAAGACGATGTAAAATGTCTTTGACAATGTCGAGGTTTATATCGAAAAGTATGCGAACTTCATTTTCATTCCAGAGTTTAGCGTGTTTCAGCATTTGTAATTGCTGGCTTACTTCTCCAAAACTTGCACATATTCCAATATACCATTCACAGTAAGCAATGACTCAAATAAAGTTGAACCGCGTACATTAATCAATAGCAACCGAAGGTAGAAACAATCGCCTTTTTTCGGGTGGATTGTGTAAATTCGTCCTAATGCATTAGACACCTGGATGTCAATCTACTGGTTGGCCTTGCTTTCTGCGTAACTATTTCTTCGACGATGCATTCCATGTACAATATCAAGGTATTTTCGAATAGAGTAATGTTCTAACAAACACATCACTGACGAAAGTTAAGAAAAAACTCGTCAATGTTAATTTTGTTGCTGGCGATGTTTCCACTGGCTATACTGTATTCTTTGGGTTAAAATACACTCTTTGGACATTCTCCAAATTAACTGCGAGACGCACAACAGTCGGAAAACGTTCATGAATTGCAAAAGTAAATACCCTACAAAGCGCTTTATTACAGTTCACGTATCGACCGTATCGTTCAAGACCAATAATCGCCATGTTGCTTCCTTTGGTGACGTACTTACAAACGTATGCCTTGGGCTACTAATTTATGTTGATGCCAAAAAGAACGCATCGTGGCATCGTAACAAATTACAATCTGTAATTGATCACTTAGTGTGAAACACACATAAAGTTTTCACTAAATAATTTTCAAAAAATTTTGAAGCAAACGACAAATTTGAATGATTCAAATAATTGAAAAACAAAACAAAAAAATTTGTATGGAAAAAATTAACTTTTTGGAATTTTGCAATTTCCCGACTTTTCCTCACAAAAAGCGTACAGATTTTTTTATTTCTAAACTGTCCCCGATCCATATCGAACATTTTCTGAAAATTTCACCAAAATTGGCTCAGTCGTTCCCTTAGCGTTACTAATAAACAAACATTCATTCGTTTGTATGGGAAAAATAAAAGTGCTGTTTTTAGGGGTTTTCCGGCAATTATTCGATTTTTTTCTCCGCATAAACCATCCCTGATCCTCAACGAACATTTTAAAAAAAGAATTATCAAATTTGGTTCAGTCGTATTAAAGTTATGAGCATACATACATTTTGGCGATTCATTTTTATTTATATATGTAGATTTCGATTTTTATTATGAGAGACTTCAATAAAGTGACATCAATAATTGACTGACGTAGCCGACAGACGGAATTATTATTTAAATGATTGATTTGGCAATGGTTGGCAGCACCGTTGCGGCCGTGTGTTGCTGTTTGCTGATGTGACATGTGGGAAAGTGTGCCTTCAGTAGTGAATTGCATGCATTTTTAAATTTTCGTACACTTTTATATAAGTTATAGATATATTAGGCATATTTCATTATTAATGATGCTTTGTTGTCAGTGACAGTAATTGCTACGATGTGACGATCGAACTGTTATTTGTTTTGGGAAATCAAATTGAAATACAATATTCGTAGAAAAAGAGCTTTGGGGCCATCCATAAATTACGTCACACCTTGAAGGGGGGAGGGTATGATTCAGAAGTGACATTGTGTGACAAGGGGCAGGGGGGTCAAAAGCTTTGTGACATCACATTTCAAAATTTGTGATGTACAAACGTGAAATTTATAGGTAAACAAAAAATATTAAACATTTATAAACACAATCTTTGTTTTTTAATACTTAAGTTGTAACGAAGCTTTTCACTGCCCCTGCTTCTTACAAGTATAACTTGCTGAGGTATACTCGCCGTGTCCAGGGTTCGTTACAATAAATTTGTAAACATTGGGGGTCTTCTGAATCGTACTTTATTTTATTTTATATTATAATTTTAATCAAAGTTACAAAATTGTCTCCCGCGTTATAGTTTTAGCTCTACAACATTTTAAAGATTTTCATTTAGATGCAATTTATATAGCTACAAATGCCCCAGGAAGGAGTGCATTTAACAGAGTTGAACGACGCAAGGCACCTTTCAGTCGCGAACTTACTGGTGTGCTATTAAATCATGATGATTTTAGGTCACATCTTGATTCGAGTAATCGAACTACTGACTTAGATCTAGAAAAACGAAACTTCGAAAGTGCGGGCAATGTGTTGGCTGACATTTGGAGCAAGTTAGTCATTGATAATTTTCCAGTCATTGCTGAATGTGTTGCACCAACTGTTACTGGACTGGATATTGAACAGGCTATGATGATGTTGAAAAATAATGCTACTTGGTATGCTAATCATGTACGTGAGTCACACTATTTTTTACAAATAGTTAAATGTGAAACTATTGCATGTTGCGTTGTAAGACGTTCTAGTCTTTGGAAATTATTAAAAGAAGGTATTTTACCACGACCTGTGTTAATTAAACAGACATCAGAAGGTTATGGAGTCACAAAGAGTGATGACAACGACGCTAAGTTTGCTCCATTTTTACTACAGATATTATTAAATCTCCAAGTATCATCCCATCTGAAACAAGTTCCATAAGATAGTTATTGCCCTAGTGTCGAGTCATACTTATTTACAAGACCGTGTAGCATATGTGGCCCATATTTTTCTTCATATAAAGCCACCAATCAACACAAACAATCACATAAAAAACAAAAGCTGTTACCTATCGCGAAAATTCGTCCTCAAAGAATTGCAGCTAGACGTGCCCAGAGATTCTCTGTTTAATGAATGATGACGATGCTTTATGGATGGAAGAAGACGATGTTGATACGAAAGATGTTCCTGACATCCAAATTCAGAACGAAAATTTACCAGTAATAAATAAATAAGTTTTGTATTTTTAATTAGCATAATTAAGTATCTATATTTCTTGACTAGTCATTCGTTGTGTCTGTACTTTAATATTTAAATAAATGTTGATTTTGTTAAAGATTATTCACTAAATATAAAAATAAATAGAATAACCTATTTGATAAATCCATCAAATTGGAAAATGTGTGACGTCACAAAAGGGGGGGGCTAGTCCAAAATGTGACAACTTGTGAAAAGGACGGGGGGAGGGGTTAAAAAGTCCTTAAATTCGTGTGACGTAATTTATGGATGGCCCCTTTTAGGTTAAGAAATGGAAGATTGTGATAAAAATTACACAATTTTCAGTAACACTAAATGTTGTTGTGTACCTGAAAAGTGAATATAAGTCGACAAAAGGCAGTAGGTTAGAAAAGCTGACGATTTTTTATATGAACAGGGTATATTAAGTTTGTCTCGAAGTTTGTAACACCTTAAAGGAAGTTCGGAATCATCATCAGTGTGATGAACTGAGTCAATTTAGCCATGGCATATGTTCTTTTCTCCTCATAAAGCAGGTATCAGACTACTATAGCATTTAGTTGCCATACAAACTGAACTATCGGAATCAAGTGTTTGAATGAAAAGTCTTTTCATTTGACCACACGCCTTCACGAAATTTCGCATGGGTGCAATTTCCGAACAAATCGTTCTGTTCTGATAGTTGGCAAAGCTGTTAAACTTTTGTTTGATTTTAATTTTTTTTGATCTGACTTAAATTCGGTTTGTATATCTCAATATTAATTTATAAAATACATTTAGGATCCAATAAATAATTCAAAAGTAAGTTTAATTTTCTTCATTTTTTTCTTTCTAATAGTTGGCAAAACTATTCACTTAATGTATAATTTTAGGTTTTTTTAATTTGCTCTATATATGATTTAAAATTATGGACCTTTAAATTTGCATTTCTAAAATAGGTTTAACTAATTTTTTTGCTTGAATGTAGTTGCCAACTGTGTTAAATTTTTGCTTTCTTTAATTTTTCTCTCGATATGATCTTAATTTGATTCCAGAAAATGGATTTTTCATTTTACATATCTAAAATAAGTTTGATCAATATTTTTTGATTTCGGATAGTTGGTAACGCTTTCAAATAACAGTTTAATTTAATGCTTTTAATAAGATCTACATTCGGTTCGAAATTAGAGGTATCTAAATATGAATTTGTAAAATTAATTCAGGTGATCAATTTTTTGTTTAATATAATTGTTTTTAATTCCGTTATTATTTATTAGTTTAACTTAAAATTATACTTTTTTCTTCAGCTAATTAATTACAAATTCTTCGCGGCGAGTAATAAAAAATATAACGCACCACTGCGTATAGGTTACCTGTGTTGTTTCAAACGGTATATAAAGTCATCTAAATATCGCACACTCTTCAAATCCTAATAACAGAAATTCGTATCAATATTGCAGCAAACAAAGTATAAAGCATTCAATGTCCGGACATACACACACAGAGCCAAAAACTTCACCTATAATCAATAATATTGACTTCTAAAAAAGCTTTTCAGAAGAGGAGAGCTAGGGGGGAAAAAATTGAAGAAAATTTTACTAGAAAGTCTTCTTAATTTTAGCTTAAATTTCTTCTTAAATCTCTTGAAAAGGAAACCAGCTAAAAATAAAAAGATAACTTCTTATTTATTAATTTGTTTTTGCAATTTTGTCAAAAAATTCAATTGTAAGAAGAAATCTACTTGTTTTTATGAGAAAACTATTAAAGAGCAAATCAATAAGGACATCCACTTATTTTTACTAGAACCTTATTAAATTGATTAAAAAGAAAAACCTTTTATTTTTAAAAGAGTTCTTATTAATTTAAAATTAGCTATTAACGTCTCAAAATGCGTACACATATACATATTAATGTTTGGATATTGCATCAGCCAATTTAGAAAAATTTTACTTGGCGACAGTGATATTCTTTTTATCCCGTTGTTTTGTTGTACGTACATACGTACAAATTTTTCCCGTTGCTTTTTCGTGAAGTTGTGAAGTGCCACATTTCAGTTGCTCTTGTGTTGTATTGCGTGCTAGTTGTGTAGTAAAAATTATTAAATTATATTCAAAATGTGTGATATTTATGGTGAACCAAGCCAAGGCAACGATGAATTCTTGGAATTATTAAAGTCTTGGGGCTTGCTAAACGAAATAATTGATACCCTGATTGAACGGGGAGTTAATTCCTCTATCATTCTTGAGAAAATGCAAATTGACGACTTTGACGCTTTTTTTGGATAGATGTGACGCAAAATATTTCGGAGAACGCATAAAATTTAAAGCCGGTTTGAGGGAGTGGCGAACAAAAAAGGTAAGAGGATTCTTTTATTTTTAAATTATCAATTCAGTTTATAGAGCTGTATGCACAACACAAGTAATCGCACAAGAAAAAACTTTAATTGTTTTCTAAAAGCCAAATTTTAAGTAATTTTATTTTGAAAGTTAGTGTGTGGATTCTGTTTTTAAGGGTATTCCATTTATTTGTGACCAGGAGGCACAAACTGCAAACACCGAAGTCTTAGATTGGCTGAAAAAAATATCCAGTGATTTGTCTTCCGTCAAATCGGGAGAATGTAGTATGCTACCTTGTTCGCCTCATACGCTGAACACAATGGTTGCGACACAACATGGCATCACGACAGTGAACTGAAAACGGCGTTGTGCATCCTACTACCTGAACGCATGTGCACAAGACAATACAGCTCTCCATTTTGCATATACACAATTTCGTTGTGGCCATACTAATACCTTGCACTTCAATGAAATTTTAATATTTTGTTCAAAGTGAAATTTTTTATGCAAAAAATAAGTAAATAGGTATATATTTTTGTTTTAAATTATCAATTGTTATTACAAATGATATAATAGAGCTATAATAGAGCTATTTTATGCTTTTATTTGTAAAATAACGTCAAGTTTGTTAGAGCTGTAAATAATTTTACATTTTACATATTAGTGGCATCACCACTCTTCTTCATCTCTCTATCTTCCATTCTACTGTCAACTCTACTGTCGTCCTACTGTCGTTGGCAAATATAGGAAAATATTGAAGTTAGCGAGAACGACAACTGTCGGCCTACCGTCGTGTAGTCGTGCAGCTGTCTAAATAACAGTGTCCGTAAGAACGTGTGTATTTTAATATTTGACAGCTGTCGGTTGTCGTCTGTCGCAACCATTGTGTTCAGCGTATCAAGCGAAAAATTTCAATCTTCGCGAGCTTTTAAAAACGTCAGTATAGGGACAACTTGCTTTAAGTTATCAAGAAAAGCATGGCTACTTTGACAGTAGAAACCAAAAAAATGTAACACATTGCATTGTTGACAACTATATTGGTTTAGGACGCAAAATGCAATACTCAGATATGAGGGAATGGGCGAATGAAATTGTTGCGGTATTTCCTAAAGAAAAGAAGGTAATTGCAAGAATTCGATTACAACTACTAAAAACTTACATTTTTTGCTACTCTTATGTATTAGGAATTTTACTTTTTGGAAAGAAAAATGGGAAAAAAGAATCCGAGTGGTAAGTTGTTCTCGTGTTGGGCTAATGTCATAAAGTTGGAAAACAAAGCCAATTCTGTTACCCAGGAAGCTCATGAAGATGTTTTTGACGGTATGGAATACTTTTTACTCCTACTTTATAAAATAATTTGTTGTTTTAACAATATTTAATTTAACTTCTTGCACTGCAGATAACGTTTTGGAAAAAAGTGTTGGTTGGCACATAACTGCACACCTTGGGAAAAAGTTAAAAAGCTTTGGGTAGATACATGCACGTTTAGAAATAAATGTAAGGGATCTCTATCGGATTTGCTAGCAGACTGGCCGTGCTACAACGATTTTAACGGTTACGAATTGGTAAAAAAAAGTACAAAGTATTTATTTTCAAATTGAACATTATTCAATTATAACAGGTTGATATTGATTTTAATGCCATGCATTCAGATATTGGAAACGAGCTGTTCTTAAAACTTGACTAGTTTTATAAAGTAATCCTTCCTATCTTAAATGCGGAAGTGAAAGACCAAGCCAGCCGAGAGTTACTACTTTCGAAACTCCTTTACAAAGATTTATCAAATTGTAAGAAAACATGAAAACTATACAATACTAGCTGACCCCGCAGCCGTTGTCCTGCGTGAAAATATGTATTTTGAAATGAAAAGAAAGTATTTATCATTTCATTTTTTTTTTCAATGCAACACAGCTTGATAAACAACATTTTTTGGTTTCTGTTCCGGTGTACAGAAAAGATGGTTTTCCAAATCGTGCGCACGCCACGTATATCTGACCGTGTGAAAAACATAGTACTTCCAAATTTATGCCACACACTATGCGAATATCCTTGTGTCCTGACATCTCAAATGCAATTTTCACTGGAAACGGAATATGTTTAAACTGGAATGGCAAATCGATAGAACTCAAAGGAATTCGTAGAATCAAGCATTCTGCTCTTTGTATTCGATAGGTGTGTCACAATCAGTCAGGTTCCATTACACAACTTCGACGCATGAAGATTGCGACACACAATATTAACGACTGATCCTACTTTGAGACGCAAATGATGCGGTATCATACCAAGCCTGTCCAAAGAATTTAGAAATACCACTGGATAATTCACGGCGTCGTCTTCATTGTCAAGACGATCGATCGATTTGTATGAGCGCAAGTCTCCCGGAATTTGACTTTGAAACTTCCAGTTTAAGTCAACAAAATCGGTATTTTTGGCAGGTAACATTGCGCGTGCACTTAAGGAATCGTAGTTACGATAATTTGGCCAATGTCCGAACATTTGTGATGAGTTCATCTTTCGTGAATTGATAAAGGGAAGATGGAATTGATATCGAACCACCGGAAGTATGAACCGAAATTGTACCATTTCCAATTTTTAGCGAAAACGATGTAAAATGTCTTTGGCAATGTCGAAGTTTTTATCGAAAAGTATGCAAACTTCATTTTCATTCCAGTGATTAACGTGTTCCAGCAATTGTAATTGCTGGCTTACTTCTCCAAAACTTGCATACATCGAACCATTCACAGTACGCAATGACTCAAATAAAGTTGAACCGCGTACATTAATCAATAGCAACCGAAGGTAGAAACAATCGTCGTTTTTCGGGTGGATTGTGTAAATTCGTCCTAAACCATTAGTTGATAAGACACCTGGATGTCAATCTACTGGTTGGCCTTGCTTTTTGCGTAACTATTTCTTCGACGATGCATTCCATGCATAATATCAAGGTATTTCCGAATAGAGCAATGTTCTCACAAACAGATGACTGACGAAAGTTGAGAAAAACCTCGTCAACGTGAATTTTGTTGCTAGCGATGTTTCCACTGGCTATACTGTATTCTCTGGGCTGAAATACACTCTTTGGCCATTCTCCAAATTAACTGCGAGACGTACAAAAGTCGGAAAACGTTCATGAATTGCAAAAGTAAATATCCTACAAAGCGCTTTATTGCAGTTAACGTATCGAACGCATCGTTTAAGACCAATAACCGCCATGTTGCTTCCTTTGGTGACGTACTTTCAAACGTATTTTATCGACTTCACCAAACTGTAATACTAATCACTGATATGAGTTTTGAATATGAATTAAACAATAATGGTGAATATAGTACAATCCATGTGTTGTCAACTTCGATATTCACTTTTCTAAGTTGAATGCTGAATGTTGTGCCATTGTCGTCTGGTGAGCGACGCCGATAGAGTTGATATCCATCATTTCCAGTTTGTATTTCCGAAAGAAAAGCACATCGTGCATTTATTGTCAGACATACAAATCGAAAAGGGATTGTAGTGTCCGCAAGGTCCATGCACCCTATTGGTTTCCACCACTTCATATAATACTGGATCTTTCTCTACATCAGGAATTTCAGGAGAAATTATTTCATCAATTTGATCTGGTGTAATCATCATCCAAAGAAGAATGTGTGCGTGCGGAAAACCTCTATTTTGCCACTCAACAGAGTGCTATGACATCGTGACGATCGCTTTCTGATTAACCGCGATCCATAATTCTGCACGTATGTCATCATGGGAGATCTTCTTGCCTTGCCTTGGGCTGCCATATTTTGATGGCAAAAAGAACACCGACCGATATTAGGGCTTCGTAACAAATTTTAATCTGCAATTGACCTCTTTGTGTGAAACAGAAGTAAAGTTTTCACTGAATAATTTTCAATAATTTTTCTTTTGAATAGCCGGAATAAAAAAGCAAGCGACCGAAATTGAACTATTCAAATAATTTACAAATCAAAATATTGAAAAGCAAAATAAAAAAAATTGAAAAAAAAATGTTTATGGAAAAAAGTTACTTTTTGGAATTATCCAATTTGCTGACTTTTCATGAAAAGTATAAGATATTTTTATATCTAAACCTTCCTTGATCCACAACGAACAACCTCTTAAAATTTCATCAATATTGGTTCAGCCGTTCTCTTAGCGCTACTAACGAACAAACATTCATTCGTTTGTATGAGAAAAAGAAAAGGGCTGTTTTTGGGGGGTTTCCGGCAATTATTCGAAATTTTTTCTCCGCAGAAACCATCTCTGAACCTCAACGAACATTTTCAAAAAATAGCTATCAAAGTTGGTTCAGTCGTATGAAAGTTATGAGCGTACATACATACATTTTGACGATTCATTTTTATTTATAGATTAAAATATTCATAAATTGAATTAATTTATAATTTCAGATTCCAAATATTGCATTGTTTTGTTACTGCTCCATGCGATCCTTCAACCACAGCGTCAGAGTAAATTCCACAAACCAACGATTGGTGACGCTCAATCAGAGTTTATAACACTAGCAACTACACCAAATGATATATTACCAAAGATTTCGTCCAAAATTGAGAAATACGCCATTGAAAAACAGCAATTGCAGCCTCACATCATTGCAGTAGGTGAGGACTATACAAATATATCAGAATTCTTTATATTTTGTGACGGGCTTAAGTGGAAGTGCCCCACTTTAATGAAATGCGTCGACGTATTATTAAGTTAAGTTATGTATTCCAAATTGAATATTCCCATAATAGTATTTTTAGAACAATACTTTTTTGGGCTTAAGTCTGAAGATTTTCCTTCAGTTTCAAATTTACTCAGCAAGTTAGGTAGCTAATTTTTTATTTTCTTTCTTTTCTTTTTAATTGTTAAAAATGTCCAAATTTGCTTGCTACTTATGTCACAAACCCCACTTAACTTCATGTTTACTTATAAATCATTTAAAGGAAGATCATGGGCTTCAGTCCATAGCAAAATATGTTTGCAATGAGGAAAATTGCAATCAAATATTTCACAATGTGTATAGGTTCCGAAAACACTTAGAAAATCATAAAACTGTGAGTTTTTCCTCAGTAAATAATGATTTAGGTCAATCTTTAGTTTCTCAAGAGCCACTTACACAATTACAGTATCGTGATGAGTATCCACTTCCATCTCTTGCGAACTTCAAGCATTCAGTCCTTGAATTTACTCTTGAACTGCACAGTCATCCACATTTTTCGAGAAAAGACGTTCTTAGTATTCAAAATTCTATAAAAGAACATATTATGGCTCCCATAGAAGAAATGGTTAACCCGTTGATTCAAATTTTTGAAAATAAAGTTCTATCTGATGAAATATTGAGAAATTTATCTGAACCATTTAAAAATGTAGATTCGGAGTATAAGTTTCTTAAAGAATTGGAAAACTTGAAGCATTTTAAATATCCGAAAAAATATGTAATAAGCAATGAATTGTCTGGAATTATTTTAAATAATAATCCGACTTTAACTAGCGCTAAAGCAGAAATAGTATTGAATGACATACCTTTTCAAATAAAACAATTTTTTGAAGGTGAAGGGGTATTGAAATCATTTCAAAATTTGCTTCCTATTGTAATTTTATAAATGAAGATCCTTGGAAAACTGCAAAATTCGATGAAGGCAAGTTGACAATACCACTTTTCTTATACATGGACGATTTTGAGATCAATGATCCCTTGGGCTCGAAGTCCTGCCAACAGAAAATATGTGGAATTTATTACACTTTTCCAACAATCCCTAATTATCAAGCTGGTAGGCTCATGAATATATTTGTATGCGGATTTATGAAAAGTTTAGATATATGTGAATATGGTTTTAATATTGCCTTCACTCCACTTATAGATATTTTAAAGAAATTATATGTTGATGGTTTGAGTTTTGACATAGGTGATCAACATTTCCAAGTTTACATTCGGCTTGCTCAAATATTAGGTGATAACCTTGGTCTAAACACAGCTTTAGGATACAATAGTTCATTTTCATCAAATTACTTTTGTAGAATATGCAAACGCAACAAAAACGAAACACGCATTGATTGTATCGAATATTCCGATTCTTTAAGAAACAATACTAATTAGGAACTTGATATTACATTAAATGACCCAGCTGTAAATGGTATAAAATATAACTCTGTATTCAATTCTCTTTCGTTTTTTCAACTCACCGATAACATTTCATGTGATATCATGCATGTCTTATTCTGTGGTGTATGCAAATATAATTTTAGTAAAATGTTACATTACTTTATATACGAAAAAAAAAAGTTCACTTTGGAAACTTTTAATTCCCGGAAGCAAATGTTCCAATATGGACAAACAGAAATCGGTAATGTTTCTCCTCCTGTAAAAAAATATCATATAAAGAACGCTAATCTTAAAATGAACGCAAAGCAAATGCAACCTTTCTCCCACTTAGTATTACTTATGATTGGAGACCTTATCCCACCGAATGATTCTGTTTACAAATTTTTAGTTCTTTTCATTAAACTAATTCACTATGTGTTATTGCCAAATTTCGACGACGATCTCTTAATTAAACTTCAAGTGTTGATTGAAGAACACAACAGGTTATATCAATGTTTGTTTAGGGATACTTTAAAACCCAAACAGCACAACCTTGTACATTACCCCACTATTATTAAAAAACTAGGCCCCCTTAAATACCTATGGTCATTTAGATTTGAGGCTGAACACCAAATTCATAAAAAATATGCCAAAAGTATAACGTCCAGAATAAATATTCCTTTATCTCTGAGAATCAAATCAGCTATAAGATTTGCGAATTCAGTTATAACTAATAACTTTTTTCAAGCCGAAATTGTTTGTAAAGAACAATGCCCAATTACAAAAGAAATCTACATTTCATCATTAAATTTATCCGATTTGAATTCATATAAAAGAACAGATTCCGCTACTTACCGAGAAAAACTTTCAAAATTGGACACATTGTTTCAGTTACTAAAGACAGTTTTCTTATTTACGAAATATGCGATTTCTTAATAAGCGAAAATAATATTAGTATTGCAGTGAAAAGTCATAGTTGTCTAAACTTTTCTGAGAGATTTCAATCATATTTGCTTGGCATTGAAAAACATAATTACACTCTCATCAAATTTAATTCTTTAGATGGTCCGCCAATAGATTTTTATGTTTTATATAATGGTCTTAAAGTTATAAGAGCTAAAAAATATTGGTAGAAATACCTTTAATTTTCTATTAGAGTTATAAGAATTATAAGTTTTTAAATTATTTATGTTATAAAAATTACAAGGAAATATGTAAAGTAAATTTTTATTATATATACATAAGTATTTAAACCATTTTATTAAGAAGCGTTTCCTCTTAGTTCTAAGGGTCACCTTCTTAATTATATTGAAAAGGTTTTCACCTTAGTTTTATAGGTTATCTATTATATTTCACTGAAAAGGATTTCATCTAAATTCTACGCGTCATCTCCTAAATTATATTGAAAAGGTATTTCCCTTAGTTTAACGTTTTATCTTCACATTTTTATTAAAAGGAGATATCCAGTAATAATAAGAAGGGCATCTTATTGGAGAGGAATTGAAGAGAAATCTTCTAAACTTTGTTCTTTACAGGGTATTTTAGGTGGCCGTTTCGCTCTGTGCAAACATACATACATATAAACACATATTCAAAAGTGTCTCCTAGAAAATTTCTATGTAATGAAACCCTCAAACACACACTGATTTCGACACAAACGCCAAGTGAAAGAGCGCAAGAAAGTGAAATTCAGAAAATTGAGGAGTGAAAAAGAAGTTAAAAAGGGTGGTTGAAAAAGTTAAGAAGTTATTATAAGTAAATGTGACAGAAAAATATTTGCAATTTTCACGCTTGATATGCGAACAAATATTCTCATTTCCACTGTGTTATTGTTTCAGTGTTTTTCTACGCTTGTTTCCCTACTTTGGCCGATTGCACTGGCGCACTGTCGCGTAGTTGGAGAGTAACCTTTGTTGATGTGATGAAATGTAAAAATGTGGTTCTAAGCATATTTTTTATGTCATAAATATGTATATACTATACATACGTCAGTGCGTGTGAATGCATGCAAATGTATCACTTGATCCGTATCCATATCAGTTTCGGCAATCCGCTTGCTGGCCAACTCATTTTATTTTGTTTGAATTTTGTTAAAAATAAAATAAAATCCCATTGATTTAGTTAGACAAATGTTGACATTGATGCTGATCAATCAGCTGGCATTCCAATGCAAATGGCTTAAAGTTAATTTTAACCGTTACTAATAAACCAAACAACGCGTTAAAGGGTATAATAAATTTGTGGCGCAGCTATACGTAGGGATCTTGGTAGACTTGTGCTACACAAAGTGTACCCAAACCATTTCTATTGTAGGCGACGGCGACGACAAAATGGTTAGGTGTCGCAGTGCAACCTGAAAAAAGAAATTACTGGTTGTTGTGATCTCAATTAATTTATTTAGTTCTATACTACTACTCATGATCTGATTTTCTTGCTGAAGATAGTTTTTAAGCTATCGGAATTATTAATTTCGTTGTTTATATTGGTTTCTGTAATTTGATTAATTTAAGATGAGAAGGGAATTAGCCTTCTGCATTCGAACCTGGACCCTGGACAGCCGGTCTACCTTATGTCTGGCAAACGAAGGACTTTCCTCTGTGCTGGTGATAAGGTTATACCGCTTGTACTTGGTCGACATAGTCTTGTTCCTTTTGACCACCACTTGAGACCCCACTTGAAAGTGAGCTTGACACTTGGGAGGGATAGGCTATTTCTTTACATCACCAACTCCGTTTGACCATTTTGGCAAGCTGCCAAGGTCGTTACTAGCATTTTATAGCCCAATACATGTACACATTTACATTTAGACTTACACAATCATAAATTGTAGAGGAACGCTTTTTTGAAGTATTGATTATCCTTTTTAGTTATCCGCTTTCATTTTTTGTATGTGTGTGTTTCTTTTTTCTCTGTAGTTTCGCCACCCATTTGCCATATCATTTTGCTCTAACGACTAGTTGAGCAGCTGGAGAGATGGCAAGCTAGGAACCTGATGGGAAGCTGATGAATTGCAAGGGAGCATTTTCACTCACTTTAGCACTTCTCCATTGCCATTAAGTTGTCAAATATTCTAAGAAATATAAATTTCAAATATTCTTTTTTTTTGATTTGAAATGGCTCGGAGCGGGAAGGTAGTGTGATTACGAGTGGGAAGAGCAAATATCAATCAATTTTGGGTTTGATTGCTTGGCAGAGAAGTGTGATGAAATCGGTTATGAACTAAATTTTAAATTACAGTTGGATAGCTATCAATACATGTATATATGTAGTTATATCTATAATATAAAAATGAATAGCAAATGGTGCTGCTTTTTTTTTAATGTTCGTTGAAGTTCAAAGATGCGTTTTACGGCGAGAAAAATTCGAATAAAATTTCAGCGGTTGTTCGTTGTGGATCAGGGAAATTTTAGAAATAAAAGAGCCTTATACTTTTCTATTCCAAAAAGTAACTTTTTTCTATACAAATTTTTTTTTTTACACTCTGAACAGGATATATTAAGTTTGTCACGACGTTTGTAACGCCCAGAAAGACGCGGAGACCCTATAAAGTATATCTAATATATAAAATTCTCGTTTCAAGGTGTACACGTTATTGAACTCCTCTGAAACCGCTCGACCGATTTTTGTGAATCTTAGCGTGCATATTGGCTAGGGTGGAGAATCGGACAACATCTATTTTTCATCGTCCTAAATGTTAAGGGTGGTCCACCCCTAAATTTTTTTAACTTTCCGCGAAGAAAATTAAAAATTTTTTTATTGGACCCGCTTATAACTTTTGAAGGGATCAAGCGATTCAACCCTACCCAAAGGCATTTCAAAGAGTTTCACTTAACTTAGATTTTCTAAAATTTTGAGCCGATTCGGATCGGTAGATTTCGAGAAAACTCAAAAAAACAGCAAACAAAATTTTTTTCATAAGTGGTTCTTTGGGAATAACTTCTAAACGGCTATATCGATCAATTCCATAAACTAATCGGCACTCAACCTAACAAAATTACGCCGATTACCGCAAACCGGGTCAAAATCGATCAATTTTCTTGCGAGAAATCGTTGACGAAAGAAATCGCAAAAATCGATTTTTTTGAAATAACTCTGAAACGACTCGACCGATTAATTCTGAAGACTAATCAGCTTTCGACTCTGAAAAATCACGTTGATGGCCGAAAACTGGGTCAAAATCGGTTGATTTGTTCGTGAGATATCGTTGACGAAATTCTATCCGCATATCCGCAATAGGGTTGCAAGATGGCAATCGAATATTACAATTGTAGTACGGTAAATTCTTATTCATAGTTCATAATTTGAAGTTCCATTAATTATACTCACTATACATTTTTCAGCCATTTTTTTTTTTTTTTTGGTTTTATTTGTGTATCAATCGTAGCAGTCACTGTTATACCTATTTCTTTAATTTTTCTGTGCAACTCTCATGTTAATTTTACTGTCATCATAAATTTATCATTCATTTCCAGTGCAAAAATTATTTATTCTCAATTTATTAATCTGACAAAGACAGTTTTAACTCTCAGTTTATTAAGTGATATCATGTAAATAAACACGTGTTGTAAGCTCCCGTCAACAACGGCCATTATAGTACCTGTACATATTGTTCTTAACTATTTTTGGAAATAGTTTGAAATCAAAACGAAAAAGTGTAGGTGATTAATAAATATACCGGTTTTATTATTGTGAAAGGTAAGTCAAATAATAAGCAAATGAATACAATATTATGTTACTGTTTTTCATCAAGAGATACATGGCAAAACAATGTTTGCCGGGTCAGCTAGTATTATATATAAATAATTAGTTTGTTGAGCTGAGCCGATTTAGCCATGTCCGTCTGTCTGTCTGTCCATCTGTCCGTCCGTCTGACCGTCTGTCTGTATACATACGAACTAGTCCCTCAGTTTTTAAGATATCATTCTGAAATTTTGTAAACGTCATTTTCTCTTCAAGAAGCTGCTCATTTGTCGGAACTGCCGATATCGGACCACTATAACATACAGCTGCCATACAATCTTAACGATCGGAATCTTGTACAGAAAACTTTCACATTTGACAATGTATTATCACAAAAGTTGGCACAGGTTATTTTCTAAGATAATAATGTATTATACAAAGAAATTATTCTGATCGGTTAATTATAGCATATAGCTTCCATATAAACTGGACACATAGTTACTAAAAGAAATGCACCTGTGAGGGTTATATTAGCTTCGGTGCAGCCGAAGTTAACGTTTTTTCTTTTTTTTTAATATTTTTTGATTTGTTTTTCAATATTTTGATTTGTAAATTATTTGAGTCGTTCAATTTCGGTCGCTTGCTTCTTTATTCCTGCTATTCAAAATCAAAATTATTGAAAACTAGCTAACCCGGCCCATTAGTACCGCTCGTACCGCCCTATAATCAAGAAATATCTGTTACCTTTTTATCTGAATGAAGTTAATTTCATTATTAAGTAGAGCTGACCCGGCAGACAATGTTCTGTCTTCTTAACTGTGATTATTGAATTCTAATTGGTATATTAATAAATCAAAATTATTCTAAAAACTAGGTGTTTATTATTCTAATGCTTTAGGATACACAATATTCTTAGTTTTGTTTTCTGGCGCGTATATAAATCGTGTTGTTGGTACTCCGACATGGAAACAGGCGACATATAACTGGCCATGTGAAAAAATGAATTTTCGAGATTAATGCCACAAACACTTAACGACTGCCCTTGTGATTTATTTATCGACATTGCAAATGCTAGCCGCTCTGAAATTGTAACCGCTTAAAGTCGAACATGTCTTTCGGAATTAGAGGAATCCGTGGAATTAAAATGTCTTCGCCTTTGTACTTCTCTTTCAAAAGTGTGGCTTATGTCACGCTATTCATTAATCTCTTCAGCGCAAGTTGGGTGCCATTGCAAAGACATGGCTGGTTTATATTCTGCAACATGATTATTACCGGTCCGATTTTTAATTGCAGATTATGACTGAATCAATCATTTGTAAGAGTATGTAATCAATTCACCAGTTATCTTATTTTGAACTTGAAAATTCGTTTTATTGACATCAATGTTTGTTTGTAGTTCAAACATGATCTTTATATTTTTGTGCAATATTAGGGAAAGCCTTGTCAATCAGTTCAGTCTTAGATTTCATAAAGTGAAAGAAATTGGTAGGGAACGTAATGTATCCAGACGATAAGTCAACAGGTATTTTTCATTACCAATATCGAGTAATTGCTTTGAAAAAATTTATGCAGATTGGTCATTCTGCGGTTCGACTCCCATGTTCATACTTAATTTAAGCGTTTCAACATATTTCCATAAAATGGATGTATTATATTAAATTCGTCGGCTGGCGTTGATCGTGGTATTACTGGTAATGTTTGTCGAAAATCACCTGCCAATAATAACACTGCACTACCAAACCGGTTTTGGTTCTTTCGCAAATCTTGCAAAGTGCGGTCTAAGGCTTATAAAGATTTTTTGTGTGCCATTGTACACTCATCCCAAACTATTAATTGCATTGCTGCAACACTTTGTCCATTGCTGAATTTCTCGAAAGGTTGCAGGTTGGAGTGTCATTTATTTGCATGTTCAAGAGCAACTTAAGTGCGGAATGAGCTGTCCGACCGCCTTCCAACAACGTGGCTGCAAGACCTGACGAAGAAAGTGCAAGTGCAATACTATTTTGAGATCTAATTGTAGCCAAAATCAGTGATATCAAAAAAATTTTCCAGTCCCACCAGGGGCATCTAAGAAAACAAAAAATCCACCTGTTCCATTGTTCACTACTTTCGTGAAATTATCGTAGGCATATTTTTGTTGCTCATTTAAAAGAGGAACGTTTTTTTGATTGGGCGTCGTTATTCTTAATTTTATAATCCTTTGTTTGTAAACATCAAGCACATGTTTTCAATTAAAATTAATGCTTCATTGTAAATTTCTTCGTTAAATTGCAAATCTGTATTCAATGTTCTAAGTCGTTTCTCAGGTAATATGTCTTCAGACATATGATCTTTGTATTTGTTCCATAAATCAATAATTTTGAAGACAAAATTATTGAAAACAATGTTCGTATTTGTTTAGCAATTGACGAAATCACAGCATCTTTAAGAGTGTGGACTCAATGAGCGTCATTCTCTAGCAATCCCAAACGTTGACAGGCTTCTCTGTATGTGCCGCATAATACATCATTAACAGTTCGCAGATGTTGGGTCACGAACATTGACTAATAGTAAGCTCGTTTTATTAAAAAAGTGAAATGTTCTAGTTTCCTGAGCAATTTTCGTAATTTTTTCTTATATAAGAACTTACTCCTAATAATAACAAATACAACAAAAAAAAAAGAATTAGTGAAATCGGTCCAGCCATTCACAGTTGATGCCGTGACCAAGGGAAAAAGGGATTCATTTTTATGTATATAGAAGATTATTCATTGAAAATTTTATACATATGTGTTTCACACAAAGTGATCAATTACAGATTGAAATTTACGAAGCCACTAAGAGATCGCGCTTATATAGGTCAGCATTAATGATTAATAATTAATGGTCGATAATAATATTAATATATTAATATCCAAATTGGCTAGTTCTTGTATAACTAATATCACATTACATCGTAAAGTATTTCCCTGGCTTTGATTCTTGCAAGTTGCAAGAGTATAAAATATTCGGTTGCACTCGAACTTAGCCCTTTCTTACTTATTTTAAGTATTACCTTTTGCACTAGTGTGGAATCCTCTAGTATCATAACAGGGTTCTATCGGAAAAAAATTGTTAAACTGAATTAAATATTAAATATTTGTAAATGGAGAATTTGTCTGTAGTCAAATACGACCTAATATTGGACTTCGGCAGAGTTTGTCAGATAAAATATCATCACAGCCTAATGTTTTCAAATATATAGTAAATAATTTTGTAAAGTTCGACTGAAAAATGTCTATATGTATATTGAAAGAAGTGAATAACATTGCTCCGTCAGGATCGGAAAAGACCCCTCGGAGCCGTTCGAATTCAAACGAGGTTTCAGACAAGGCGAATTCCTTTCGTACGACTTCAACCAAAATTTAAGATTCCTGCAATTGTTGATTTTGTGGTGGAAAAATCTGAAATCAAATTTCTTTGCAGAATTAACATTTTTGTGTAAAAAAAGCTTTATAAAGTGCAACGAGTTCGAGGTGGAACGAGACCACCCATGATAATGCATGTCTTCTTCGCGACTTTTTTTTTAATAAAAACTGGACTAATATCATTCCGCAACCACTGTATTTGTTCTAACTTCGACTGTTCAGAAAACTTAAAATGTCGAGTCAGGCACCCCATGGCGTGCCGTTTTGACACGTCGTTTCTGAAGATTAAAATCCGAATCGCAAATGCTTTTGAAGGCTATAGCAGAAAATAATTATTCCGACTGATTGGAGGACTGAAAAAAGTAATGGAAAAAACGAGTTTTAGTGGACATGGATTACTTTCAAGTGGATGAAATTGATTCGGAAGAATAAATAAAGAATTTACCTTTAATAAAAAAATTCACGGTACTTTTTTATCAAAGTGGTATATGGGAATGAGGAGCTGACTGTAGATTATAAGATATAGAGTGACGAAGTTCTCGCGATTGTTATTTGAAAAAAAAAAATCGGTTTTGCTGAGTTATGTATCGGATGGATATACGAGGTGTGTTCAAAAAGTATCGAGAATTTTGTGTTTTTTCAAAAATTATTTATTTATTCATGAATATCTATTTTGTCCCCTTCAAAGTAATTCCCATGAGATATTATACACTTGTGCCAACGGTTTTTCCAATCTTCGAAGCACTTCAAAAAATCATTTTTTTTTATCTTCTTCAGCTCCTCTTTCGATGCCGTCTTTGTTTAGTTAGTTGCGCACTTCACTTTACCCGTAAGACTCTTACCACTTTCTTTTACGTTTTGTTTTAAATAAAACACCCGGCTTCGGTTGTATTCAATTGTATTCTTATATTTTACTTGTAGATATGATGTATATGATTGAATGTATGTACATTATCTCATCTCATTTAGCTATCCCGACCCCCCTAGGCGAATATTCAGCCTAGCAATCTTTGTAGTTGCTGGAGAGTTGCCACTACGTTGCTGAGTCCAGTAGCGGGGCGTTGCTGTGGCGCTTTTGGACAACGTGGTGCGAACGCCATTGATGGGGCGCAGGCCGGGCTGCAGTAGTTCGGCGTCGTATCGTCCGGTTTCCTTGCGGTGATCTACCCGTGCTTGGGGCAGCACACGTGTGGCATAAATCGGCAGAAACACACTCCTGCGTCCCATGCGTGTGCGACAGGAAGTTGAGGCAGTGCTCATGTGCCTGGGCAACACGCTGGCGTTGTGTCGGTGTTAGCTCCTTGAAGAGCCCACAATGATGGAGTCGATGTTTCCGGCGACATAGCGGGCATCGGATGCGACGCGGCTCGACTGGAGCGGATGGCGTTGATGGGGCTGCTCGTGAGCCACTACCAGAAGCGGCAGTCAATACAGTCGCATTGGTTGGGCGGAGTGGAGGAGTCGGCCCAGTACGTGCCCCGTTGGTTGCCGACCGAACAATTGGTGTTGGGATTGTAGGCATGTCCACGTCCATCTTGATCTCTGCAAAAATTGTATTTGAATATACATGGTAGTATATAAATGGAATGTGCGATTGTGCCACGTTATGTGGCATGACTGGGTCGTCGTATTTTCTATACGGCCAAGTCGCCACTCGGTAGGTGGGAGACAATCGTCGTTAATCAGTACACAATCTCCAAGCTTTGGCGCATTTTCTGATGTTTTCCATCGATACCTCTTGTGGAGGTGGAGTGGTAAATAGTCTTCTTTCCATCTGCGACTGAAATTATGATGGAGAATTTTAATTCTCTCCCATCGATTTAATAAGGATAGCGACTCCACGCATGGCTCAGGTGTGGCCAGAATGGGTGCTCCTTTGAGAAAGTGCCCTGGTGTTATTGCTGTTAGATCTGAGGGATCTTGCTAGAGTGTTGTTAGTGGCCGTGAATTGAGAACGGCTTCAATGCGAATTAATAGTGCTGTAAATTCTTCGTAATTAAATTTGTAGTTTCCACCTTTTTTAAGTGGGATTTGAAGCGTTTTACAGCTGATTCGAATAAACCACCCATGTGAGGAGCTCTTGGAGGGATGAATTGCCAATTAATGCCTTGGGGAGCGTACGTTTGTACAATCTCAGGGGAGACTTGTTTAATAAAGTCCACAAACTGTTTTTCTGTGGCTCTTTGAGCTCCGATAAAGGTTTTTCCATTGTCGCTCATAAGTTTGGACGGGAAACCGCGTCGTCCGACGAAGCAAGCAAATGCCGCGAGAAAATCCTCTTTTGTCAGATTAGTACATAGCTCGAGGTGCACTGCTTTTGTCGTAAAACAGACAAAGACAGCTACGTAGCCTTTCATTAGGGTAGGAGACCTTAGCATGGACGCCTTTATCTGAAAAGGCCCAGCAAAATCAACACCTGTGATAGTGAAAGGCAGAGCGAAGTTGCAGCGTTCCGGTGGCTGCCATAATCTGCGTCCTCATTTTCTGTTTATGCACAGTGCAGATCTTGCACATGAAAATGCACTTTTTTATTTCAGGCTTAAGCCGGGGAATATAGAAATCTTGGGAGATTATATATTGCATTAGGCGATGTTCCGCGTGCAACATTAGTATATGTATACACTTGAGTAGCAACGACGTTCGATTGGAAATATACGTCTTCCATGCATGGGGAGGTTTTTCTAACCAGGCTAATACAATTTCGGAATCAGACCAGAGATACAATTTATATTTGGTCATAGTTTAGATGCGTTTGCACCATGGATACTAGTTTGGCTAGTAGTAGCGCACCACATAGTTCCACTCGTGGCAGACTTATTGTTTTTAGCGGAGCCACCTTTGCTTTGGCTACCAGTAGGTGACTGGTGGTCGCTGTGTCAGATTGTGTGCACACATACATGGTGGCACAATATGCCTTTTCAGAGGCATCACAGAAACCATGTAGTTCGACTTTGTGCTCTGGGGCATAATTTATCCATCGTGGGATTTGTATCTCTGAGATATCATTCAGATTACCCGCGAACTGGGACCACTTTTCTAAACGAAGTGGTTTCACTTGTTCATCCCAGTCAGTTCCGTCTAGCCACAATTCTTGTATTATAATATTTGCTTGTATCATAATTGGCGAAAGCCATCCTGCGGGGTCGAAATGTTTTGCCACCGAGGATAAAATTTGCTTCTTTGTTATAGCTGATAGCGCGGATATTGACTCATTAGTGTATGAAAACTGGTCAGATATCGCATTCCATTGTATTCCCAAAGTTTTTGTTGTGCCTTCCTTTTCGAATTTAGGGATCTTAGTGTCTTATAGATTTTCTTTAGGTATGTCCTTTAAAATATTAGGGTGGTTCGCCGTTATCTTTTTCAACGGAAACCCTGCTGAATTGAGCGCCTGTATCACTTGTGCTAGTGACTCGTATGGCTGTGGAAGATTGTGGCTTCCAGACAGAATGTCATCTACATACGTTTGTGTCTGCAACACATGTGTTGCCAGGGGAAATTCTGACTTTGTGTCTTCTGCCAGTTCGTGGAGTGTACGAATGGCGAGGTATGGGGCACAGTTTACGCCAAAGGTAACTGTTTTTAATTTAAAGTCGCGTAATGGACTATTGGGAAATTTTCGGAAAATAATTCGCTGAAAATCTTGATCATCTTTATGTACGACTATTTGTCGATACATTTTCTCAACATCCCCATTGAAAATTGTACATACGCCAATTTAGTATGAGGAGCATTAAATCTGGCTGAAACGTGGGACCCGTAAATAAAATGTAATTTAGGGAATTCCCCGAACTTGATGACAATAAAGACAACTCTTACCTTTGTGGTTTTTTTGTCTGGCTTTATTACGGCACGATGTGGCAGGTAAAATGAATAGTATTTACCTGTTATAATTTTTTCGCCAGGGCTGACTTCCTCCATGTGGTCTAAATGGAGATATTCTTCTAAAACCCTATCGTACTCTGGTTTTAGCTCGCCTTTTTTAAGTAGCTTTTCCATACTTAAAAACTGTTGGATAGCAGAGGTACGAGAGTGACCTATGGCGAGTGTGTGGGGAAATTCTGGCTTTAGTGGTAGTCGTACGACGTACCGGCCATTATCTAATCGAGTAGTTGTGGATTTGTAAAAATCCTCACAACATCGATCTTCTGGGGTTGTGATTGATATGGGGGAAGTTCTTCTAACTCTCAAAATTTCTTCAGTTGAGTATTGAGGTACTCGTTTGAGATTTCCTCAGCTTGAGTTGTCATTGTTGTGACTGGTTCCGCAACTAGTCCGCTTAGGACCCATCTGAAAATGGTATTTTGCGCCGGAAGTGTTTTTGTAATTTTCTCAACACCTTCGAGAATAATTTGTGGTATGAGATCGCTGCCTAATAGAATATATATTTGAGCGGGAGTGTTGCAGTTGGGGTCTGCTAACTTAAGGTGTGAAACCTTTTGCCAATGCTTGCTATTTATGTGATAGCTTGAAAGCATATTTGTTAGTTGCGGTAAGACAATAGCTTCTGCTTGTATGCGCTTATCCGCTTGGGGGGAAATAAGGGTAATGGGTCAGATTTTGCTTGAATTTTGTACTACTCTTCCGCACATTCCCGTAATTTCAAAATTAGCTAGTTTTGTTGGCAGTTGTAGCCTACTTTGTGCCCTTAACGCTATAAAAGATCGTTGAGATCCTTGGTCTATTAAGGCCCTAAGTTTAAACAGTTCTCCTCGGTGTTCGATGGAGACCACTGCTGTGGGTAATAATGCACTGCATTGGTTTTCGCTGTGAAGCGTCTGAGTTTTTGAGCAGCATGGTGCTTCTTGGCAATTTTCTGAATTTTGTAAGTCGGGATTTGCTGTTGCAACTAATCCCGCAGCTCTTTTAACTTTGGCGTTATTTTGAGCGAAGCTGGAAAAATTTGTAATGTGAAGCATTGAGTTATGTCGTTTATGGCAATAAACGCAATTAAATTTGATTTCGCAATTTTTGAGCGCATGCGCATGTGACAACCAGTTGGTACAAAGTTTTTTTGTTCTTACGAAATTGTTTCTTTCGTTAATGTTTAGTTTTTTAAATTTGTCGCAAGATTTCAGCCTGTGCCCTCCTTTACACAGTTCGCATGACGTATGTTTATTTTGTTCGGATGTGAACGCTTGTGTTTTGAAAAAACTACGATTTAAGTTGTTGTTGTTATTCGCTTGGGGTCTAATGAAGCTTCGATTTAGGTCGTGTTGAACGTTTTTAGTTCTGACCATTTTTTTATCTACCCTCTTAGCAATTTCATATTGAGTAGTTAAGAAATCGTTCATTTGTTGCCACGTTGGGCACTTTCTTCGTGATGAGAACGATTGCTTCCACAAAAGTAACGATTTTTCTGGTAATGCAGCTGTGCATATATTTACCAGAATGGGCTCCCAATTATCTGTGGGAATATTCTGTGTCGATAAAACCGACAAACAATTTAAAACCGTGGATTGAAGCTTTATGAATTCTTCACTGGTTTCTTTCTGAATTTTTGGTAGATTCATTAGTATTGTTACTTGCTTTCTCGTTTTCGTAACGTGCTTTAAGAGCTTTTCAAGCAAAATTGAAATTTTCGTCATTGAGAGCGAACTGTTTGACTATTACGCCTGCCTGACCTTTGGTTTTGTATCTGAGGTGATACAATTTTCGTGCATTAGATAATTTTGGGTGGTTTATGTAAACGGCTGTGAACATGTCCTGGAAGGACGGCCATTGTTCATAACCACCATGAAAAATTTCAGTGTCACATGCGGGCACCTTGAGGTGGATGCCTGAACTCGCCTCTTGGCTTTGAACTTGTGGCAGCTCTCTCTATTGTATTGATTTAGATTTCTTAGAATCTCCGTTCATTTAGATAATATGATAAAATTTAAAATATGAGAAAAAAATTCTCTCAGTGTACTTCTGATAATAACAAGTACGCGTGAAATCTTTAAGATAAAAAGTTTTTTTTTTGTTGTATACGCAATGTATCAAATAACGAACGCGTATTTCGTTTTGCTTATTCCCGGTGCTTATGTATTTAGCTACTAGTTTGTTCTTGTATTTGTTTTTTATTTTATTTAATGTTTCGTACTCGTTAGCAAATACTTGCGTATACGAGCGATAATGGAAAAGGAGAAAAAGGTTGATGACCTTTGTATATAAGTTTGCACAATATGTGCGTGTTTATGTGCATACGTAAGATGCTAAAAATTTATTTTTTTGTTTTGTTTGCAATCCTGCTTTCTTGTGCTTTAACACTCCAGTGGTCGCGCCCCTATTTGTGCCGTTAGTAGTCGCGCGTACTACATATGTAGAACATTTTAGACATACGGGTTTGAAACGAAATATTCGTAAATAAAAAATATGTTTTAATAATAATAAGTAACAGTTTATTTTAAACCCAAATCAACCAAAAAATATTCATTTTAAACATAATAGGAACTTAAAATAAATGCAACGGTACATGAATAAGCGAAAATATTCAAGTATATACACAAGTGGTCTACTATTGTAGTACGCGCGACTACTGGAGTGTTAACACGAGCAAGGGGTATTGCTGGACAGGTGCCGATTTGGTCTTTGAATATAAGTATGTGTGTGTGAACACTTGAAAATGGCAATACTTATGTATTATGCTTTTCCTTTCTACCAACTTTTAAAATTTTTTGTGTTATTTTGACCGTAAGTTTTTTTTTTTAATTAGTATATTTTAAAATTTTTAATAAATTAAAATTTCGCATTTATCGTTTTATTTTTTCCAAATTTTGTAAAATTTGTGAAATTTTAATTTAATTTTGTACCCTATGTATGTTGTATACACCAGCATAGGCAAATTGTATGCCGTATGTATGTGCGTATATTTTTTGCCGTACGGATAACGCGGAAATAGAAAATCGGTGAAGTGCAGGTATGCACTTTTGTTAATATGTAAAATTTTTGTTATGCTGTTTATACATACATGTGGATGTATGTCGCATTAAATTTGTTTCTCACTTTGTTTCGATGCAATAATTTTGAAGACAAAATTATTGAAAACAATGTTCGTATTTGTTTAGCAATTGACGAAATCACAGCATCTTTAAGAGTGTGGACTCAATGAGCGTCATTCTCTAGCAATCCCAAACGTTGACAGGCTTCTCTGTATGTGCCGCATAATACATCATTAACAGTTCGCAGATGTCGGGTCACGAACATTGACTAATAGTAAGCTCGTTTTATTAAAAAAGTGAAATGTTCTAGTTTCCTGAGCAATTTTCGTAATTTTTTCTTATATAAGAACTTACTCCTAATAATAACAAATACAACAAAAAAAAAAAAGAATTAGTGAAATCGGTCCAGCCATTCACAGTTGATGCCGTGACCAAGGGAAAAAGGGATTCATTTTTATGTATATAGAAGATTATTCATTGAAAATTTTATACATATGTGTTTCACACAAAGTGATCAATTACAGATTGAAATTTACGAAGCCACTAAGAGATCGCGCTTATATAGGTCAGCATTAATGATTAATAATTAATGGTCGATAATAATATTAATATATTAATATCCAAATTGGCTAGTTCTTGTATAACTAATATCACATTACATCGTAAAGTATTTCCCTGGCTTTGATTCTTGCAAGTTGCAAGAGTATAAAATATTCGGTTGCACTCGAACTTAGCCCTTTCTTACTTATTTTAAGTATTACCTTTTGCACTAGTGTGGAATCCTCTAGTATCATAACAGGGTTCTATCGGAAAAAAATTGTTAAACTGAATTAAATATTAAATATTTGTAAATGGAGAATTTGTCTGTAGTCAAATACGACCTAATATTGGACTTCGGCAGAGTTTGTCAGATAAAATATCATCACAGCCTAATGTTTTCAAATATATAGTAAATAATTTTGTAAAGTTCGACTGAAAAATGTCTATATGTATATTGAAAGAAGTGAATAACATTGCTCCGTCAGGATCGGAAAAGACCCCTCGGAGCCGTTCGAATTCAAACGAGGTTTCAGACAAGGCGAATTCCTTTCGTACGACTTCAACCAAAATTTAAGATTCCTGCAATTGTTGATTTTGTGGTGGAAAAATCTGAAATCAAATTTCTTTGCAGAATTAACATTTTTGTGTAAAAAAAGCTTTATAAAGTGCAACGAGTTCGAGGTGGAACGAGACCACCCATGATAATGCATGTCTTCTTCGCGACTTTTTTTTTAATAAAAACTGGACTAATATCATTCCGCAACCACTGTATTTGTTCTAACTTCGACTGTTCAGAAAACTTAAAATGTCGAGTCAGGCACCCCATGGCGCGCCGTTTTGACACGTCGTTTCTGAAGATTAAAATCCGAATCGCAAATGCTTTTGAAGGCTATAGCAGAAAATAATTATTCCGACTGATTGGAGGACTGAAAAAAGTAATGGAAAAAACGAGTTTTAGTGGACATGGATTACTTTCAAGTGGATGAAATTGATTCGGAAGAATAAATAAAGAATTTACCTTTAATAAAAAAATTCACGGTACTTTTTTATCAAAGTGGTATATGGGAATGAGGAGCTGACTGTAGATTATAAGATATAGAGTGACGAAGTTCTCGCGATTGTTATTTGAAAAAAAAAAATCGGTTTTGCTGAGTTATGTATCGGATGGATATACGAGGTGTGTTCAAAAAGTATCGAGAATTTTGTGTTTTTTCAAAAATTATTTATTTATTCATGAATATCTATTTTGTCCCCTTCAAAGTAATTCCCATGAGATATTATACACTTGTGCCAACGGTTTTTCCAATCTTCGAAGCACTTCAAAAAATCATTTTTTTTTATCTTCTTCAGCTCCTCTTTCGATGCCGTCTTTGTTTAGTTAGTTGCGCACTTCACTTTACCCGTAAGACTCTTACCACTTTCTTTTACGTTTTGTTTTAAATAAATAAAACACACGGCTTCGGTTGTATTCAATTGTATTCTTATATTTTACTTGTAGATATGATGTATATGATTGAATGTATGTACATTATCTCATCTCATTTAGCTATCCCGACCCCCCTAGGCGAATATTCAGCCTAGCAATCTTTGTAGTTGCTGGAGAGTTGCCACTACGTTGCTGAGTCCAGTAGCGGGGCGTTGCTGTGGCGCTTTTGGACAACGTGGTGCGAACGCCATTGATGGGGCGCAGGCCGGGCTGCAGTAGTTCGGCGTCGTATCGTCCGGTTTCCTTGCGGTGATCTACCCGTGCTTGGGGCAGCTGGCCGACCTACATCGCGTCGTGGGGTCCTGTGCAGCACCGTGTGATGTGGTCTGCCACACGTGTGGCATAAATCGGCAGAAACACACTCCTGCGTCCCATGCGTGTGCGACAGGAAGTTGAGGCAGTGCTCATGTGCCTGGGCAACACGCTGGCGTTGTGTCGGTGTTAGCTCCTTGAAGAGCCCACAATGATGGAGTCGATGTTTCCGGCGACATAGCGGGCATCGGATGCGACGCGGCTCGACTGGAGCGGATGGCGTTGATGGGGCTGCTCGTGAGCCACTACCAGAAGCGGCAGTCAATACAGTCGCATTGGTTGGGCGGAGTGGAGGAGTCGGCCCAGTACGTGCCCCGTTGGTTGCCGACCGAACAATTGGTGTTGGGATTGTAGGCATGTCCACGTCCATCTTGATCTCTGCAAAAATTGTATTTGAATATACATGGTAGTATATAAATGGAATGTGCGATTGTGCCACGTTATGTGGCATGACTGGGTCGTCGTATTTTCTATACGGCCAAGTCGCCACTCGGTAGGTGGGAGACAATCGTCGTTAATCAGTACACAATCTCCAAGCTTTGGCGCATTTTCTGATGTTTTCCATCGATACCTCTTGTGGAGGTGGAGTGGTAAATAGTCTTCTTTCCATCTGCGACTGAAATTATGATGGAGAATTTTAATTCTCTCCCATCGATTTAATAAGGATAGCGACTCCACGCATGGCTCAGGTGTGGCCAGAATGGGTGCTCCTTTGAGAAAGTGCCCTGGTGTTATTGCTGTTAGATCTGAGGGATCTTGCTAGAGTGTTGTTAGTGGCCGTGAATTGAGAACGGCTTCAATGCGAATTAATAGTGCTGTAAATTCTTCGTAATTAAATTTGTAGTTTCCACCTTTTTTAAGTGGGATTTGAAGCGTTTTACAGCTGATTCGAATAAACCACCCATGTGAGGAGCTCTTGGAGGGATGAATTGCCAATTAATGCCTTGGGGAGCGTACGTTTGTACAATCTCAGGGGAGACTTGTTTAATAAAGTCCACAAACTGTTTTTCTGTGGCTCTTTGAGCTCCGATAAAGGTTTTTCCATTGTCGCTCATAAGTTTGGACGGGAAACCGCGTCGTCCGACGAAGCAAGCAAATGCCGCGAGAAAATCCTCTTTTGTCAGATTAGTACATAGCTCGAGGTGCACTGCTTTTGTCGTAAAACAGACAAAGACAGCTACGTAGCCTTTCATTAGGGTAGGAGACCTTAGCATGGACGCCTTTATCTGAAAAGGCCCAGCAAAATCAACACCTGTGATAGTGAAAGGCAGAGCGAAGTTGCAGCGTTCCGGTGGCTGCCATAATCTGCGTCCTCATTTTCTGTTTATGCACAGTGCAGATCTTGCACATGAAAATGCACTTTTTTATTTCAGGCTTAAGCCGGGGAATATAGAAATCTTGGGAGATTATATATTGCATTAGGCGATGTTCCGCGTGCAACATTAGTATATGTATACACTTGAGTAGCAACGACGTTCGATTGGAAATATACGTCTTCCATGCATGGGGAGGTTTTTCTAACCAGGCTAATACAATTTCGGAATCAGACCAGAGATACAATTTATATTTGGTCATAGTTTAGATGCGTTTGCACCATGGATACTAGTTTGGCTAGTAGTAGCGCACCACATAGTTCCACTCGTGGCAGACTTATTGTTTTTAGCGGAGCCACCTTTGCTTTGGCTACCAGTAGGTGACTGGTGGTCGCTGTGTCAGATTGTGTGCACACATACATGGTGGCACAATATGCCTTTTCAGAGGCATCACAGAAACCATGTAGTTCGACTTTGTGCTCTGGGGCATAATTTATCCATCGTGGGATTTGTATCTCTGAGATATCATTCAGATTACCCGCGAACTGGGACCACTTTTCTAAACGAAGTGGTTTCACTTGTTCATCCCAGTCAGTTCCGTCTAGCCACAATTCTTGTATTATAATATTTGCTTGTATCATAATTGGCGAAAGCCATCCTGCGGGGTCGAAATGTTTTGCCACCGAGGATAAAATTTGCTTCTTTGTTATAGCTGATAGCGCGGATATTGACTCATTAGTGTATGAAAACTGGTCAGATATCGCATTCCATTGTATTCCCAAAGTTTTTGTTGTGCCTTCCTTTTCGAATTTAGGGATCTTAGTGTCTTATAGATTTTCTTTAGGTATGTCCTTTAAAATATTAGGGTGGTTCGCCGTTATCTTTTTCAACGGAAACCCTGCTGAATTGAGCGCCTGTATCACTTGTGCTAGTGACTCGTATGGCTGTGGAAGATTGTGGCTTCCAGACAGAATGTCATCTACATACGTTTGTGTCTGCAACACATGTGTTGCCAGGGGAAATTCTGACTTTGTGTCTTCTGCCAGTTCGTGGAGTGTACGAATGGCGAGGTATGGGGCACAGTTTACGCCAAAGGTAACTGTTTTTAATTTAAAGTCGCGTAATGGACTATTGGGAAATTTTCGGAAAATAATTCGCTGAAAATCTTGATCATCTTTATGTACGACTATTTGTCGATACATTTTCTCAACATCCCCATTGAAAATTGTACATACGCCAATTTAGTATGAGGAGCATTAAATCTGGCTGAAACGTGGGACCCGTAAATAAAATGTAATTTAGGGAATTCCCCGATCTTGATGACAATAAAGACAACTCTTACCTTTGTGGTTTTTTTGTCTGGCTTTATTACGGCACGATGTGGCAGGTAAAATGAAT
This sequence comes from Bactrocera zonata, assembly GCA_037783105.1. Lineage (NCBI taxonomy): Eukaryota > Metazoa > Arthropoda > Insecta > Diptera > Tephritidae > Bactrocera > Bactrocera zonata. Next base: position 8,835 of record JBAWJQ010001305.1, on the reverse strand, counting down.
AGTATTTACCTGTTATAATTTTTTCGCCAGGGCTGACTTCCTCCATGTGGTCTAAATGGAGATATTCTTCTAAAACCCTATCGTACTCTGGTTTTAGCTCGCCTTTTTTAAGTAGCTTTTCCATACTTAAAAACTGTTGGATAGCAGAGGTACGAGAGTGACCTATGGCGAGTGTGTGGGGAAATTCTGGCTTTAGTGGTAGTCGTACGACGTACCGGCCATTATCTAATCGAGTAGTTGTGGATTTGTAAAAATCCTCACAACATCGATCTTCTGGGGTTGTGATTGATATGGGGGAAGTTCTTCTAACTCTCAAAATTTCTTCAGTTGAGTATTGAGGTACTCGTTTGAGATTTCCTCAGCTTGAGTTGTCATTGTTGTGACTGGTTCCGCAACTAGTCCGCTTAGGACCCATCTGAAAATGGTATTTTGCGCCGGAAGTGTTTTTGTAATTTTCTCAACACCTTCGAGAATAATTTGTGGTATGAGATCGCTGCCTAATAGAATATATATTTGAGCGGGAGTGTTGCAGTTGGGGTCTGCTAACTTAAGGTGTGAAACCTTTTGCCAATGCTTGCTATTTATGTGATAGCTTGGAAGCATATTTGTTAGTTGCGGTAAGACAATAGCTTCTGCTTGTATGCGCTTATCCGCTTGGGGGGAAATAAGGGTAATGGGTCAGATTTTGCTTGAATTTTGTACTACTCTTCCGCACATTCCCGTAATTTCAAAATTAGCTAGTTTTGTTGGCAGTTGTAGCCTACTTTGTGCCCTTAACGCTATAAAAGATCGTTGAGATCCTTGGTCTATTAAGGCCCTAAGTTTAAACAGTTCTCCTCGGTGTTCGATGGAGACCACTGCTGTGGGTAATAATGCACTGCATTGGTTTTCGCTGTGAAGCGTCTGAGTTTTTGAGCAGCATGGTGCTTCTTGGCAATTTTCTGAATTTTGTAAGTCGGGATTTGCTGTTGCAACTAATCCCGCAGCTCTTTTAACTTTGGCGTTATTTTGAGCGAAGCTGGAAAAATTTGTAATGTGAAGCATTGAGTTATGTCGTTTATGGCAATAAACGCAATTAAATTTGATTTCGCAATTTTTGAGCGCATGCGCATGTGACAACCAGTTGGTACAAAGTTTTTTTGTTCTTACGAAATTGTTTCTTTCGTTAATGTTTAGTTTTTTAAATTTGTCGCAAGATTTCAGCCTGTGCCCTCCTTTACACAGTTCGCATGACGTATGTTTATTTTGTTCAGATGTGAACGCTTGTGTTTTGAAAAAACTACGATTTAAGTTGTTGTTGTTATTCGCTTGGGGTCTAATGAAGCTTCGATTTAGGTCGTGTTGAACGTTTTTAGTTCTGACCATTTTTTTATCTACCCTCTTAGCAATTTCATATTGAGTAGTTAAGAAATCATTCATTTGTTGCCACGTTGGGCACTTTCTTCGTGATGAGAGCGATTGCTTCCACAAAAGTAACGATTTTTCTGGTAATGCAGCTGTGCATATATTTACCAGAATGGGCTCCCAATTATCTGTGTATTCTGTGTCGATAAAACCGACAAACAATTTAAAACCGTGGATTGAAGCTTTATGAATTCTTCACTGGTTTCTTTCTGAATTTTTGGTAGATTCATTAGTATTGTTACTTGCTTTCTCGTTTTCGTAACGTGCTTTAAGAGCTTTTCAAGCAAAATTGAAATTTTCGTCATTGAGAGCGAACTGTTTGACTATTACGCCTGCCTGACCTTTGGTTTTGTATCTGAGGTGATACAATTTTCGTGCATTAGATAATTTTGGGTGGTTTATGTAAACGGCTGTGAACATGTCCTGGAAGGACGGCCATTGTTCATAACCACCATGAAAAATTTCAGTGTCACATGCGGGCACCTTGAGGTGGATGCCTGAACTCGCCTCTTGGCTTTGAACTTGTGGCAGCTCTCTCTATTGTATTGATTTAGATTTCTTAGAATCTCCGTTCATTTAGATAATATGATAAAATTTAAAATATGAGAAAAAATTCTCTCAGTGTACTTCTGATAATAACAAGTACGCGTGAAATCTTTAAGATAAAAAGTTTTTTTTTGTTGTATACGCAATGTATCAAATAACGAACGCGTATTTCGTTTTGCTTATTCCCGGTGCTTATGTATTTAGCTACTAGTTTGTTCTTGTATTTGTTTTTTATTTTATTTAATGTTTCGTACTCGTTAGCAAATACTTGCGTATACGAGCGATAATGGAAAAGGAGAAAAAGGTTGATGACCTTTGTATATAAGTTTGCACAATATGTGCGTGTTTATGTGCATACGTAAGATGCTAAAAATTTATTTTTTTGTTTTGTTTGCAATCCTGCTTTCTTGTGCTTTAACACTCCAGTGGTCGCGCCCCTATTTGTGCCGTTAGTAGTCGCGCGTACTACATATGTAGAACATTTTAGACATACGGGTTTGAAACGAAATATTCGTAAATAAAAAATATGTTTTAATAATAATAAGTAACAGTTTATTTTAAACCCAAATCAACCAAAAATATTCATTTTAAACATAATAGGAACTTAAAATAAATGCAACGGTACATGAATAAGCGAAAATATTCAAGTATATACACAAGTGGTCTACTATTGTAGTACGCGCGACTACTGGAGTGTTAACACGAGCAAGGGGTATTGCTGGACAGGTGCCGATTTGGTCTTTGAATATAAGTATGTGTGTGTGAACACTTGAAAATGGCAATACTTATGTATTATGCTTTTCCTTTCTACCAACTTTTAAAATTTTTTGTGTTATTTTGACCGTAATTTTTTTTTTTTAATTAGTATATTTTAAAATTTTTAATAAATTAAAATTTCGCATTTATCGTTTTATTTTTTCCAAATTTTGTAAAATTTGTGAAATTTTAATTTAATTTTGTACCCTATGTACGTTGTATACACCAGCATAGGCAAATTGTATGCCGTATGTATGTGCGTATATTTTTTGCCGTACGGATAACGCGGAAATAGAAAATCGGTGAAGTGCAGGTATGCACTTTTGTTAATATGTAAAATTTTTGTTATGCTGTTTATACATACATGTGGATGTATGTCGCATTAAATTTGTTTCTCACTTTGTTTCGGTATGTAAGGTATGTACATATGAAAGTATTGACTATTGGCGTATATGTATGTTTGGTTTTGTTATTTTCCTTTCTCTTTTTAAATTTCGCAATTGCCCTAGCTTACTTTCTGCGCAATCCTGCTTATACTGTTTTAAGTATAAGGGGTATTGCCGGAAAATTTTGTCAAGTGATTACTTGAAAAATTTTTTTTTCGATTTTTAATGTTGTGTGTTTAGATACACAAATGTAAGCATAAGTGGCCTTTTATCAGATATGTATATGCCAGTATACATACAATTAGGTATATATATTGTCCATACATATATTTGGATGTACATATGTAATGTAACAAACTGTTTTCGGTTTCCCGGAAACCAACCGTAAGTTGGAACAGTTTGGTAGCAACCGTTCTATTAAAATTTACAGGATCGTATACAGTTTTTAGAGAGATCAATTGTAACTTTCAACATACATACATATATGCAAATAAGTACAAATTATTTAAAATAATAAATGGAGTTGATACACTCACTTTGTGCCGCTTCAAAGGACTTTGAGAGCTTTATATATGGTTAAATACGGGGGGGGGGCCGGGCTAGTTCATGCCACTTTGTCCAATCTGCTTCCTGTCCGTTTCCTTTCCTTTTTGGTGTTCCTTGTTCCGTTGTTGCTAATTTCCCTTTGATGGTTGGCTTTCTTTCGTTGTGTTGACTTTCCTACGCTGGTTGGCCTTTTAGGTTTTTATTATTTTTATTAATATTTTGTGTTTTTAATTTTTTGTTTAACATTTATAAATGTTTAATTTTCACCAAGACTAGATTTTAGTCATGTATGTTAAGCTTCACGCCCGTGTGGATTTTTTTGTTAAATAATATTTCGCGTCCGCTTTTTGATATTATTTTTATTTTTATTTTTTGGCTTTTGGTTGTAAACACTGTAATTTATGTACATGTATTTATATGTTGCTGTTTTTTTCTTTTTATAACTGCACAAACGGAGTTACTTTTTTGTCATTATTGTATTATTATTATTATTATTTTTTTTTTGATTTTGATTTTGCTACCACAACACGGAACCGCTTCGTGTCCGTTCTTCAAACTGTTTTTTTTTTATATATATGTACTATGTATATGTATACCGCAACTTTTTGTTATATGTTTTTTTGAAATTTTTTGGCTTATACCCTTTTTCTTTTTTATAAAATATTTTTTTCTTGAAAAAAAAAAAATTTGTTTGTATAGTATGTATGCATATGTATCTGTCACCGCACCTTTTTTTCTTTTTATATATATTTTTTTTTTTGAAAAAGAAAACAATTTTTTTGTATATTTAAACGTATATGTACATGTCACCGCATCTTTTATTTTTTGTATATTTGTATATTTCACTTTTTAATTATTTTTCCGCTTGAATCTTTTTTTTTTTTGTTTTGTTTTCCAAATAGTGCCTTTCTTTGCGGCTCGAAGGACCAATGTTTAGTTAGTTGCGCACTACACTTTACCCGTAAGACTCTTACCACTGTCTTTTAACTTTTGTCTTAACCTTTAACTGGTGACATGGTTTTTGTGTAACTTAACTGGTGACGAGCGGCCTTAGAGGCCGCTGCTTTACATTGTCTATAGCATCGAAATTATATACGATAACTTACTACAGTCTTTCAAATCATTAAATGAATACATAAGATTATAAAATAAAACTACTCAATAGGCTCTAAATGTGATTTTTAATTATTAACTTTCTAATACAATCTATGTAGGAACTAAAATCAGGTGGTGAAATGATGTTTCACTGACTCCGCTCGGCCTGTGAGACCGCTTGTCACCAGTTAAAGGTTAAATAAAACACCCGACTTCGGTTGTATTCAATGGTATTCTTATATTTTACTTGTAGATATGATGTATATGATTGAATGTATGTATAGGATTAGAAAATTCACAATACATTCAAAATGTGTTAAGCATACTGACGATAAACTAGGGCAGGCGACGATCGAGAAAGCGAGAATCAAGCGGCGATGCGTAAGCTTCGTTTACAGATCAAAACGAGACTGATCTCAAACTTCTTAGTTGATCCTTTTCACCAGTGTGGTATGTGTTTGCATGTGTGGATGTGCTCTCGCGTGTGGGTGGTGTTGATGTGTGGGTCCTGTGGAATGTAGGTTCTTTGTGTGTGGTGTATTGGTGGTTGTGGTGTATTCGTGTAGTGGCATTTGCGGCTTATTTCATTTAGCCAGTCTTTATCTCGTCAAGAGAACCGTAACGTCGTCCTTTCATGGGCCTCTTCAGTTTAGGGAACAAGAAAAAGTCACAGGGGGCCAGATCTGGGGAATACGGTGGCTGCGGCATCATTAGTGTGTTGTTTTTGGCCAAAAAGTCGCGCACAAGCAACGATGTGTGTGAGCAGGGGCGTTAACGTGGTACAAAAGCCAATTTTGGTCTTCCACAAATCCGGGCGTTTCTGGCGGATTGCTTCGCGCAGATTGCGCATAATTTGCAGGTAATATTCCTTATTGACCGTTCTTCCCTGTGGCAAGAACTCTTGATGCATCACGCCCCTGCGATCGAAGAAAACTGTCAGTTACGATTCGCGATACTTTTTGAACTTATAATTGAAAATATGAAGCTGACATGGTAAAAGTTTGCAGAAGAAAAAAATTCTCACAGAAAGACTCATTTTATCGGAGGTTTCTCTGTAGGTCGGCTAGGGGATCAAGGAGATCCAAATATTTTCAAAATGAAAGCACTGTTAATAAAGTTCGTTAAATTCTGTAGATGTGTATTATTTGAATTTGTTTGTTGAATAAAATCTATTTTCGAAAAAAAATTACAAAAAATGGTTTTATTACGAGTTGAGTTACGTTTAATTACGAGTTGAGTTAAGAGTTACACCTTAAAGCAGGACGAGTAATAAATATATTTTCCTTGTTTCAAAATCGGAAAAACTTCGAATTGTCTTGGATGTCCTAAGTGCAATTTAATATTCACACGAAATTTCTGAGCGCACAGAGGCACCCACTGAAATGACGTTCACATGGTCTGTATTAAGCCACTTAAATGCTATGCAGACTGACACCTACGACGTCGTCATAAATTTTATTGTCTGACAACATTTCTGCAGTGTGTATTTTTATGAGTCGGTGCATGCTTCTAAAAAAAACTTTTGCTCATTTCGATCTCTCAACCAATTGCGCGTCCTTCTCACATACTAGACAGAACTTTTGTATAAATATTCGCATTATCTGTGCTCACTTACTGGTACTACGAGGTTTGACAATTAACCTTCAAGCGGGCGCGCGGTCATTTGTAACGGGAGCGGGCGCGCGTAACCGAAAAGACGTTTGGGATGAATACAAGAAATAAAGCACTAATTATTCAGTAATTATTTATTTATTTGTACTTAGGTGTATTATCATTGTTCTGAATGTTTATTTTGTCAAAAAAGGTAATTAAAATTATTAAAAAAAAAAACAATTATTAAACTAATTAACATAACTCAAATATTCTTTGGATCAAAACAAAAATTAGGAATACAAAACCATTTCACATATATTAGACTAGTATATATACTTAGTATAATAATTGAAAATACAAAATAAGAATAAAAATGAATTAAATTTGGTTTAGTTTTCATCAGAATCAGTTTCTTCGTCCATATAACATTGATTGCAAATAAATGTTGTATGGTTTCTGCAAATATTTTTCATACATTTCATGCATTGCGTTTTTGATTGCCTCCTCTTTTTGGCTGGACATATTTTACAGGTTCCTCTGGATGTGCCATAACTAACTGCTCCTGTATCAGCAACACCAACCTCCATATTCAAATGTTCCCTTATGTTTCTTTTTAGTTTTCTTGGAAGGCCTACTATCGTTGATCTTCTTTGGACGTACTCTTTTGTCAATTCAGTGCCTAATGTACGTAAATACATTCGCCTTTTCCTTAGAGTCACTTTATTTGCCCTCAATATCACCATACTATTTATGCCTGCAATATCCAGAAGACGAAGGAATAGTGTCAATGGCCATCTATTATTCTTCCTTGAAACCGAATACATTTTTACTTTTCTGTCAACTTCATCGACACCGCCCTTTGTTTTATTGTAAAAAGTAACTATGCTGGGTTTGCGCTTTTCATTTGTACTTTCATCAATTTCTGCAGCACAATGAAGTGATGATATAAGAACTACAGATCTTTTCTTTTTAGGCACGTAAGATACGAGAGTTGCTGTATCTGAAAATCCAAATTGACTTGAATATTCAGATTGCTCTTTATCTATAAAGCAAGGAGGTATTTCTTTCTTGTTTTTGCGGATGGTACCCACAACAGAAATCTTATGATCCTTGGCCAAATCGTTTGGCAGCGGCACACTGGTATACCAATTGTCGATGGTAAGGTTTCTTCCAGTGCCAGAAATTGGTGTAATTAGCCTCTTTACGACGTCTGACGCAGCATTACTCACCTGATATGGGCCTTCAGGCTGCTTGCCAGCATAAAGTTCAATATTTAGGACGTAAAACGTAGCAGCATCTACTAGTGGATAAAGTTTGATTCCGTATTTATCGGGCTTTGATTTCATGTACTGCCGGAAAGGACATTTTCCTCGAAAGCCAATCATCACCTCATCGATTACTACATTCTCTCCCACTGAATATGGCAAAAGACAGTTTTTTGTAAACATATCTAAAACTTCTCTTATTGGCGCAGCTTTGTCTAAAGTACGACGTGCTTGTCGCGTAGTAGCATCATCAAACCGCAATGAATTCAGTAGAAATTTCACTCTTTTCACTGACATAGTAGTAGGAAAAATAGGTATACCTGTCCCATCACTTGCATATAAATCTTCTAAATTCGCGTGTGATGTCTTCAAGGATCCCGCTATATACAATAATCCGAAAAGTGCTCGGATTTCCACCGCATCTGTCGGTTTACAGTCACGTATTCTGTTATACGATGATACTTTCTTTTGAATAAATTCGTTCGTATGTCTAACAACTTGCTCAATAATATTCTCGGAAATGAATAAACTCCAAGCTTGCGTAAATGTCGTCACACCCACACCATTTCTACGAATACCGGCATCTTCCGTTAGAATATTGTGAACTCGACGCCTCACTCTGTTATTGTTAGATTTTTGCCACTTCGTTACTTTATCGCGCCCTGTAAAGCAGCTATTTATTTCTGAAAGTGGCAAATCATCCTCTTCTGAGTCCGAGGAGTTTGATTCCTCAGCAGGTAGAGGTTCCTCTGCAACGATGTGGTCGGAAGTTTCAGAGCCTTGGTCGCTAAGCTCTGATTCACTTTCTTCATCGTCTTCATTTAGTAATTCCTCGAGTATTGAACTTTGTAATAACCGTCTACGACTCATTTTATATAAAAAAATCCAAACTTAATTCAATAATAATGAATGATGGCCGAAGAATTACTATGAGCCTGAACGAGGGTATGTCGCATTGAGCGTCGCGCGTAACCTTTTCGACGACAGGCGCGTGTAGTCTTTTCGACGACTGAACCGGGACTAAAACAATTGCGATCTGCGGAGTGGGAAGAGCGCCCCGAGTGACGTTTTATACTTTGTTTTACTCCCAATGACATAGCGACAGGCTACTAGAAGTGACAAATAAATGTAATGGGTAATAATAGTAATATGAATGTAAATGTACTAAGCGCGGTCGATTCGACTACGCGCGCCCGCTTGAAGGTTAAGTAATGAGACTGATTTTATTGCCGCGCTTGTGGTAA